>JAQFXP010000712.1:0-25488 GCA_034693685.1 Belba bartosi
CTCTCTCTCTCTCTCTCTCTCTCTCTCTCTCTCTCTCTCTCTTTCTCTCTTATATACTGTATATATATCTGTGTTATACTGTATATCTGAGTTGAAATATATATTTGAATTGTATTGAAAGCATAGCATAAAATAGAATCGAAATTCCAAACAAAGACTTATTAATATTTCAAACAATTATTTAATTTGATTAGTGATCGTAAAGTAATTAGTTTTGTTCCCTATAATGAATATAGATTTAGTTTAGTTTATAAATTATTTGATCAAAAGCCAAGTCATTAGAGGATTACAATATCAATACTAGTGTCGGATTTTGGTCAATATAAATATGATTGTTGAAAAAGTAAGTGCTCCAGGTCATTTAATGCTTTCAACTGCTCTTTTATAGTGAGTGATAAAACAGTTAATTTTTCGAAACTCGAATGACCAGCGGCTCTATATTTTATGTCTCACCACTATATATGACTCTATGACTGTTTGCAAGTTTATTTTTTACGATAAAAAAAATAAAAAACAATACAATTTCGATAAAATTCTTTTAAAAATGCTTTTTATTGCACTCAAAGAAATATGAGAAGAGTTTTGCCTTTAGTCCCCATTACTGTTAGATCACTGACTACTGAGAATATTACGAATATTTTGCTGATCTTTGCGAAACCAGTTACTTTCACATCGAAACAATCAATATAACTTACAATTTATATTTATTTATATTAAATCTTTTTAATTCTATTGACTAAAAAGTAAATCTAGGTAAAAAGTGTATATCTTTAGAGGTTTGTCTATATTATAAAGTACAAAATACCTAAAAACAAACGCGTTTAGAGAAATGCAAAGATCGAGAAAAGGAAGATCAGGCAAAAATTCCCCCTAGCATTTGGTCTGCGAAAAGGTACCCCCCTCGACTTTTTGCCGGCCGCCGAAGGCGGCCGGCAAATTTTTTAGTTTTTTCGGCCAAAATTAGGAAATTTTTCCTAAATTGGTGCTAAATCCGGTTTAAATCCAGTTAATTTAACTAAATTTAGTTTAAATCCAGTTAAATTAGGCAAAATTTCATCATAAATATATGGGTTTTTGAGCGTTTTTGGAAAAATCCCCTCTTTAATCCCCCCTAGGTTTTTGGCCAAAATTTTGAGAAAATCCCTCGCCTGATTCCCCCCCCCCTCTGGATCAGCCGACCTTCTCGATCTCTGGAGAAATGTGTTTGACTTCTGACATTGTTTTGAATTTGTTGTTCAATTTTAGTATAAAAATAGATTTGTAAATTACTTAAAATCTCCGATTTGAAAATTTCAACAAAAATTCAAATAAAAAAACAAGGCAAAATGATTAAATTCTTTAATTTTGTTTTTTAGTTTTTTTTGTAAACTTTTATTATTAACAATTACTTAATTTATTTAATTTAAGCGCGATTAAAACGGGTTAAATTGGCAAAATATAGTTATTATAACACTTTTTTAAAAATCTACTCCTGATAAAAATTTTTATAATATTTTTAGCAAATGTTATCTCTGCCTCCTCTCTGAGCCAATCTTTCACATTCCTCGTATTAAAGCATTTGAGAAAATCAAAATTAAAATTATATATTTGACGCTATATTAAATTGAAGTTAGTTCCTATTGTTGTTCATTTACTGTTTAGTTAGTATTAACTCTTATTTTATACACTAAACGAGTGATTATATCTTGTCTGTAGTTTATTGCTTCGGATAAATGATTTAAATTACCACAAAATAAGTTTCGCCTAATTATCTTCAATAATGACTAGACATTGAATAAAATTGTATAATCTTTTGCTAACAGTTTGTTATTCAGTTAGAAATACATTGTTTACAGACTTTGTAAGTAGATCTGAATTAATATAGAAGTAATTGAATTATTTTCTAATTAAACAGAACTACCAAATAGTTTACTATTGATAGCTATTTCTTAAATTCCATACAATTGAAACGAATTGTTATGTTTTCAACAAAAAATGTTTTGCAAAAAAGAGCGTTTGAGTTGATGTAAGAAGTATAAAATTTTAAATTGCTAAAATGCTGGCAAATATACGATAAGCTAAAATAAATCCAGTGATAAATCCTATCAATATTTGCAGAATTGCATTCAATGAATTCAGTTTATTTGCAATATCTCATTGAGTTTCAGTGACTTTGAGTCGAATTCAAAATGTCTAACACGAAGACAATGAAAATTAGAGGAAATAAATTTTCATTTAGAAAGAAAGTGTCAAATAAGTCAAATCAATAGCGCTTTTAAAACTCTGGCTTTACTTCTAACTAATGTTGGTCTCAAAGCAGACTTTTTGAACAAAAATAAAATATAAAAAATAAAACAAGGTTAAATCAAATTTATATCTCTGTTTATATAACAATTTTTTTACTCTAGTCTATCTTGAGCTTGACCAATTTATCTCTAATGCATCCATAGTAATAAATAATAACTTATTATTACAAATTTGATAAAATATTATTATAGACTACAATAAAATTAAAGTTAACACTATTTTAAATAAATTAAATATATTATAGTATTAGATTTTTATTAATAAATTTACTGTATCTACACAGTATATAAGAAATGTTTAGCACTTTTTAATTAAATATAAAATTTTTTACATTTAAATGTTTGTAAATCATATATACGATATGAATCGATATGCGTTGACAAAACTACAAAGTCAATTTTAACTGAAACCTATCACTGAGATCAAAACAAAACGTGATTCTAAAAATTTGAAATCTTTAAATTCAAAGCTACCAATACTATTGATTTGACTTATTTTTATGTGAGTTATATTTGGAAATTTCAAAGATATTTTGAAAATATTCATTGAATTTGTACCAAACACTAAAATTTGGGCGTTTTCTGAGATACAAAATTAATGAGAGATAAAAAGACTTATTGTTTTGTTTATTTCATGACTCTCAACAACAAAATATTCAACAAAACACAGCAAATATACAATTTAGATAAATTGAAGTTCAATCAAAATATATCTAACTTACTAACTTACAAAATATCAAAAAATTTATGTTGTTTTATTTTTAATGCTTTTTAGCCCAAATGACAATTATATAATAAAATAACAAAAATAGATTTTAACTGCTTTACAATTAAGTTTTTACATATTTTTAGCTCAAATTCAGCTAAATCAATTATTTTTTCAAATTATTCAATTAAAATTTTTATTAATTAAAATTTTAAATAACAAAAATATTAAATTTAAAGTTTAACCATTAAAAATAATCAAGATAATTTAACTATTACTAAGTGTAAAAATCTAAACTGTTGTAATTTAATAAATTTATTAATTTTAAGGTGCATTAACTGTACGTTTTTGGAAAATATCGATATTTCGTTTTACTTTTTTATAACAATCTTTAACAATTAGTCAAAGAATGGAAAAATATTTTGACATTAAATAAAAAAAAGTGAAGAATTTAAATTGAAAAATAATTCACATTTGTTGTGAGTCATGACATTTAAATGAGTATTTGGTTTAAATAATCAAAAGAATATTTTTATTTTAATAAATCTTATTAATTCGTAAGTAACTGCATGTAAATGACGACATTTTGATTTAATTCAAACAATGTTGCTATATTGTTACATTGTTACAATATTGTTCTATTATTGTATAGTTGTCATAATATCGATTCAATCAAAAATATTTCATCGATTCTTTTAAATTCTAATTTTCAAGCCATTGGCAAAAAAATTGAATAATTTTATATAATATTTAGTCCAAAGTATAATACATTTCTCTGGAGTATAGCTTAAAAATCCTAAATAAATCTCTCTTGTGTATTGTTTAAATCAATATTTTCTCTTTATTTATATATTTGTTTTTATTATTTAAACAAAATTGAAAAACAATAAAATATACAAACAAAAAATTAATTGGCAGTATATATTTTATATTTAATTTTCTATTTTTAAAATTAATAAAAGCTATAACTCTTATCAAATTAGAGGCAATCAAAAGAGTAATTTCGTAATACAAATTACTATGCAACTAAGCAACACATTTTAAATATTATTTTTAAGTCAAAAGCAATCATCAAAATATTTTTAAATTTAATATAAATATACATAAGCTAAATCATAATTTATAAGTTAAATAATGTTATAACTAAATTTAATTAACTAATATTTAAATTGCATTTTTAGCAAAGCCAGTTAATGACTAAGACAGTTTTTGCTATTTTTGAAGCTTATTAAGCAGAATAAGACGGTTTGCATTATTTCAAATACCGGTACAATTTTTAAAAAAATAATTTTGTTATTTTTAAGCATTCTTTATATTTTGCTTTGTTTTTAAAATAAATATTAACATTATATTTTTAAAAATTAAAAACAAAAATTTTTTATACCTGTAGCTAAAATTAAATTATATGTTTAAAAATTAAACACATCAAGATCAATTAATATTTCATACTAAATGGATAAATATCAATTAACAAAAAGTCCCAAAAGTGTAAAGTTTGTTTAACAAAGAAGCTATACTCAAAAATAGTATTTTTCTCCAAAACTCTGAGTTCACACGTTTTCAAATAAAACGCTAGAATTCGTGCGACAGAAGAAAAATTAATTTAAATAATTGTAAAATAATTTGCGTGACTTTGTTCGATGAGAATGTATTTGCTGTCATAAATAACAATTGAATTAAATAATAAAAAATAGCATTGATTTTGAATATTATAATAAAAATATAGGAATTTTGTTGTATGAATTCAGTTGTATTAATTAAATTGGAAAATCGATTCGCGCAACCAATTACACACTCGACTGCCTTCAGGTAAGACTACCTATGAGTTGAAAAGTTTGCAATTTTAGGATTTTTTCTCTTCTCCTAAGAAATTAATCTGAGATAAAACCAAACGCTATGAACAGTATTACAGTTATGCTAATGATCTCTAAACTCGTGATTACAAAACTCTCAACAGATATCTCTTCAACAAATTGTTTTTCTTCTCAAATAATACATTATTTAATAGTTAAACATATTATTTAAAAAAAGATAAAATTTAAGAATTTTTATAAAGAATATGATAAAATTGAAATCTTAATTTATATTTCTTTATTTGAAATAACGAGTAGTTTTCTGAGTATTTGTTGACTCAAATCTGTGCTATACTATCGACTGTAGCGTATGTACAGAATGTATATACGAATATACCGTTAGACGACTATTATATTTATTCAGTAATTTTGATTCACTTTTTGAGTCAATTTCTTTAGTGAAGGTAACGATGAAGTAAACAGAATCTAAAGAAAATGTTTATTTACTCAACACATTCTGAAGCAAATTTCATTGTAAGTGTTTTAGTTAAGATATAGAATATGTAATATATGACAAAAAACAAAATCAAATAGTCTTGACATAAGTGTTGCTGAAGTGCAGTCTGTGCTTCATTCGATTCTCGATTCGAGTCTTCGAAGGCATTACATGCATCGAAGGCATCACTGCATCGCTATTACAGCCTTACAGTCGAGTTAGAGTAGAGTTAGTGTTAGTGTTTGCATGTGATGTACAGTACAGCACAAGTACAGCACAGCACAGCACAGTACGAGATGTACTGTACGTACGTACGCATATATGTATTAATATGTATGTATTAGTATGTGAGTACAGGTATATACAGATGTACGAGACTTACCATCAGATCACCATCAGCGCACTTCTCGGTGAACTCGAGTCCGGCCAACTTCCAGGTGCCCTTCTTGTTGATTAGTACAGATTGCGGACACACGTTCCGATGAATTAGTTTGCACGAGTAGTGCAGGTATAGCAACGCTTCTGTCAACTATACAGGTTGAGAATATAGGGTAGGGTTGGATTGGATTGAAATGTAAACAAAATTAAGATTAATTATTACAATGCAATGCAATCAATGCAAATCAGTACAAAATTTGTAGTAAAATATTGAAATTGTCTTAATTTGTGATCCGAACAAAACTGAAGTTTCTATTACAGCCGTAACCCTAACTTATATTTCATATACAATAATGCGTAAACACTTTGTATATATGCTATCATTTTTATACAGCCATAACATTACGCCATTCTATTATGTTCTTAGTCTACAATTTCTCAACAATACTTCTGAACTCTGGAATATCGAATAATATAATATTTTATTATATTCTGTTCACTACACAATTCGCTGCTATTTTCTCTATTAAATGCATAAATATTTTACAAGTGTTTCTTAAAATATGTTTTTTATGAAAATTTTTGTTTATTATAATCACTAAATTTAATATAACAACAAATTCTATTACCGATACATATTCTAAACTGATTCAAACTGACCATTATTTTGATCATCCATTCAAATAAATTTTTAGGAAAAAGTTATTTTATTTTCTATTTTTCTCCGAATATTTGACAATTTTTATGAATCACTGGATTTTTAAAAAATGACAAACATTTGGAATTCAATTCATTCAAAATTCTATAAATTGTAATGCATTCAAGACTAGCCTTTGGTTGAGTGCACTGTAAGGCATAGGCTTTATCTATTCTGTCGGTGCTGTCGGCTCTGTCGGAAGTGCTGATTCTCTACTAATTTTAATGATTGCAATCCAGACTTTAACACAAACTGACAATACATTTATTTTGGAAAACAAGCATTAGTTCAACCCTACCCTTACATAACATTTTTTAACTGATCTAACACTCGTTCTAACCACTGGCCGACACATTCCAAACAATTTTAGTCGATTTGAACATTTCATTAACCTAAAAGAGTAATGCAGTGAAGCACACATTCATCAATCTGCTTGAATACACGTTATTTTGTCTGACATTTCAGTCATCGATAATATGCATTACATTATTATAGACATTATATTATATTAATATTAAGTTAAATAAAGGAATCACTTGTTTCCAATTGAATCAATTATTTCTATTTGAATACAATGTATGAAATGAATAAATGAGTGAATGAATGAATTTCTATATAAAAACGATTCTAAAAATCAGTTGGTTTTGATCAGAAATCTAATTCTGTTTAACAACACAACTGTAGATTAAACATGAGTTTTGAGTCAACAAAAGATGTATTATTATATAAACTTAAAATCCTAAATATATTAGTCTTTTCTTTTGCTTTATAATCGATAAAGTAGTGCCTTTTTACAATTGAACAATCATTTTAAGAAAAAAAAAACTTTCATTTTTATTTTTTATATACAGAATCAAAATTTAATTCATATTTTATCGAATTTTTCTAAACAGGATCTATTTTGTATTTTAAACCTTATTTAAGTTATTTTATTCACATTTTATGGGAATAATCAAATGATTTAATTTAATTGCAAAATAAGTATTACATTTATCAAATTATTTCTATACAAAAATATAATTTGAATATTTGGTGAATAACTTATAAGAATCAAATGAAAAAATAATTATATTTATGTTCAATAAAAGTTAAAATAATAATATAAATATAAATCAGAATTTTTGGTTCAAATGGTGGCAAACATTTATACTATAGTTAGAGTAGAGTTGAGGTGAATTTGAGTTCAATTTGATTAGAACTAATGGTTTATTTTAGAGCAAAAAATATTTGTTACGCTTTCGCACTATTTGTTATTTTATAGGTAATCGCTATCGACTTCGTGTCAATTATCTAATCCATTAAATTAGATTTGATATTAACGCTGAAGAGAAGTTGAATTTGAATTTAAACATCTTTTGAATTCATAATTAATTTTGATATATTTTTAATTAAAAACTGATATTTAGTATATGATTAAATCTGAATAAATTAAAATTGAGCACAAATTTCATTTATTTCTCGTTAAGAGATTAATTATTTAAACGAAATCATTAATCGATTTTTAATAGATTTTAAAACATATTTAATTGCATTAAAAATAAGTTATAAAGTATTTAATAGTTAATGCATGGCTTAAATAACTGAATGATTGGTTAACTGACCACTAATTCATAGATATTTGTTGCCTATACTTGGTTTTGATAAAAGAAGTAATGATCTGAGCATTAAGTATAGCAATACCTGTAATAATCCGTATTTGATCTCGAAATCAAGAAACGTATAATCGCGTACTCGTGACGGAAGGTTCTGCGGCAACCGGTCATCCAGAGTGCCCAATACGTTGGCCAGACTGGCCAGCACTGGTTCGGTGGCGAAGGCCAGAGTGTCGCTCGACTCCTCCACTGAATGATATAGTGTTAACATTTTTGGATGTCTGAACCGATCCAATTGGCGAACACTAAACCTCAGAATCTCGGCTATAGTTTCTTTACGTTTGGGTTTATGTAGTTTTTCGGCAACTCTTTTATCAAAGAAGAAAACCGACGCTTCCTATGAGTGTACACAACGTATTAGAGAATACGAAATAAATTACTATAAATGAGTTGATACGAGAACTCATATAAAATTTAGAGTCATATAAAATTGGATTTTCCTTTTAATACTGTTTAGACTCACCTTTTTGTCTGATTTTCTGCAGGCCTCGAATATCTTCCAGGCCAGCTCAGGGCCAGCACTGGCCACTTGCTTTCCAACTTCGAAATATTGAGCGATGGGGTTAAGATCGAGTGGCGTTGTGTACGACCCGGTCGGTGCTGCTGAGCCCTTCAACTTCGAAAACATGTTTTGGTTTAGAGTTGAGTTGTGTTGAGTTGTGGTGTGCTTTGCACTGGTATTCCTATTCGGGTGTTTGAGTGAACGTTTCAATCATTTGCTTTAATATCGAATATAATTTCGGTAATTCTTCTGAGCTGTTCATCCATAGCGACAACAATAACGAGTGAAGAACAGAGAGTTTTATGGGTCTGCAGGTCTGCTCTAATGAAAAGTCATGACTCATGAGTCGTCAGTCAAAGTTAAAACATTGGATCGATTAGAAAAAGATTTCTTCTTCTGTCTGTCTCTTGCTATAGTGTTAATACGAGAAACTGGAGGCAGATCTGACCAAAATCCAAATCACATCAAACGTACAGAACTACTACAGACGTTCAAATGGCTTAGAGTTAGTCCAAACAAACTGCAAATGAAGAAAAAAATTGGTTGATGTAAGTCATATAAATGATGGCCAAACCCGCCTAACTATACAATCTTCGAATTCTATATGAATCACCTGCTTGTGATTGCCAGCACTGGAGCTCTGGCAAGAAATTCTTATAACAAACTTAAATAGAAAAGTGAAACATATCTGTCGGGCACGCAATACAACCCCAGATATAGCAATACATTAGTTTCGAATCGAAATCTGTATATACGGTAAGTGAAAGTGAAATCAGTTGCTCAGCATTTACACCAATAGTACTCAACAATACAGAACACTAACCGACATAACCAACACTACCGAACACTACCGAACACTACCGAACATTACATAACATTACAGAACACTACAGAACACTACCAAATATTAAACCATAAAAACACTACAATTCACTCAATTGTTCAGAAAGTCGCTCGAAATCTGAATGTCTGGTTCAGGAGTTGAGGAGTTATTGCTTTATTGATTGATTGCTACTTTGATTTACTATGTTTGATAGAATCAAAATATTTAATATAAGTTATTCGATTCGATTCGATTCGATTCGATTTGCTATATCAAAATTCACACAATTTGATCAAACGTTGAACACTTTTACACTTTTTTAATATAAATTATTTATTGATGTCTTTGAACTTTATATTTATTTTTCTCATTAATTAATTAATGAGGCATTAAATTGAAAATGAAAAATGAATTTTCACTTTTCTTTTGGAAAATTTAAGTTTTACTTTTACTTTGAGTTTATATGAAAACACATTAGAAGTGCAGAAAATGATTAACTGGATTCTGATGACAAGACTGCTTTGCTTTGGCACAGATCTGTTCGACGATATACAGAATTAGTGCACATAAAAGGTGTTGAGAAATATTTACTCAACTTTAATGGATATAATAGAAGCTTATATTAAAGCAATAAAAGATTATTATTATCTGTAAATTCGATTTTTCAAGTTTTCTCTATTTGATGCCTCATTTATCAGTAAAAGAACATTCACTGTAAGTTAAATCACCTCAAAGTGGTCGCTCCGTTCAACTCTTCTGATCACTGATCACTTCTTCTATTAGTAAATTGCGATCAAATAATTGAAGAATAGTTTAAAACCATAGAAACGCCGCACACCTGACGATTCAGTTTCACCACTGCCTGACTGAAGCGCTTCTCCGATATGTCCGTCGCTTTTAAAACAAATCTTTCACAACTCGAACTGCTTGTGCTCAGTAGGCTCTACCACAGAGTCACTTCCACTCTGCCTATGCCTATTTCTATGCCTATTTCTATGTCTATCCCTACTGTATCCTACTGTATGCCTATGCTATGCTATTTTTCCATTCTCTCTCTCTCTCTCTCTCTCTCTCTCTCTCTCTCTCTCTCTCTCTCCCTCCCTCCCTCCCTCCCTCCCTCCCTCCCTCTCTCCCTCTCTCTGCACTGAACGCAGAAATTAATTTACATAAAATTACAATTTATAACACAAATGTATTGCCAATATATTATGTGATGGCAACAGAAAAATGGGTAAAATATGAAAATTGCAATCATTTGTGTGTTTAGAAGTACAAAGATATAGAGAAGAGTTTTAAAATGTAGGCAAAACACAATCATTGTCTCAATTTTTTCACAGTTATTGTGAATCGATTGAAAGGTGAATATAAAATACAACTAAAGACATTATCGTCTGACACGCACAAAATCGCCTTGTTTAGTTTTTCGAATAGAATTTTATTTATGTTTGTCACCAAATCATTTATAAACGCAGTGTATTCTATTAGCAAAACTTAATCTTGTTGATTATGAATAAAACAAAATTAGTTAAAATTTATTTTAAAACCCAAGTTTAAAATGACTGAAATTTAAATAATAACTTAGTATTCAGTCTAGAATTGAGTAATAATAAAGTTAAAGAGTTAAATAATGTTGTATTTACTAGAATTTGGCAAACGTAACAGAAATTAACTAATAATTAGCATTAGATCATTTACATATATTTGCATTGTTTATTTCTTATATTGTTTCTAAATTTTAGATTTAAAAATTTTTTAAAGGCTAGCAATTACTTAGAATTAGTGCAGATCTAAACTATGTACAAATGTAAGAATCTTAAAACCATGAGTCAACTGTCTAGAGAATGATTTAATCCAAGATCAGTTTTGTACAAATTGAAAAATAGTAGTGAAACAAATGACAAATGAGCTGGTTAAAGGCCAGTGGGAACGAGTGTCGATTATATCCTTAACTGTAGATAAATATCGCACAAAAAGAGTAGAAAAGAATTGATTGAATAGTGATTTGTCGGCAACTGTTCTACAGTTGAGAGAAGAAAAACTTGTGAATCCGTAATGTTCTGATCGAATAGTGAACACAAATACGACTTACTTTACAAATTCAATACAAAGTATAGATACGATTGGAAATTGAAATAAATTTAAATACAATTGAAAATTGTTTGAATAAATACTCAAGTTTTGAATTGTGTTCAACACTTATTATAATTCTCTAAAAGACTATCCAATATTGCAAACACTGTCTCCACTTATTATACAAATAGAGTTTCAAATAATTTAATTATTATATAAATTTGTTTTCTTCAATACAAATACGAGAAAAAGTTTCGAAACAAAAATTATTTCTGAAATTAAAGCACAAAAAGCAAAAAATCGATAAATAGCATAAATAAATATAATTAAAGCTCAAATCTGTAGTAAAATAAAGTAATAAATAAAATAAAACATTAATTAATTAAAGTATATATTGAATCATAGCGTGTATTGAAAGGAACGGTAGAGTTAATTGTCATTAACTTTAATAATCACTTTAATTCCCTCCCCTCTGAAGGCCGTCTGAAACGCCTCTAATGTCTGTTTAAATGGAAATCGATGCGAAATCAATGGCTTTAACTGTACTCTACCGGTGCTGACCAGTGCTATCGCCAATGGAAAGCAGTTTCGGTACCGAAATGCTCCCAAAACAGTGAGTTCACGTATGGCTGCCGTAGCCATAGGTAGACTCATGTCTTTGGGCCCGTGTCCGGTCAACTGCACTATTCCCGCATCTCTGGTCACCAGAAGGGTCTGCCTGACCATAGCTGGCGCTCCACTGCACTCAATCGATATGTCAATTGGGCTCTTCATCACATCCCTGATATGTTGAGACATTTGAGACTCGTTCTTATGTCTGTCCACTTGAATGACTTCATCCGCACCAACAGATTTGGCCAGTTTTAGCCGATTGTCATTCACATCCATAACCAACACCCGGTGCGCACCAAAAGCCTTGGCCACCATTGTTATGAACAGACCAATGGGTCCGGCGCCGGTCACCAGCACTGAGGAGCCGGCAGTGATTCCGGCCCTACGGCACGAGTAAACGGCAACAGACATGGGCTCAATCATAGCGCCCTCTTCGGGACTCATGCCTTCGGGCAGTTTAAACGTGAAGTCCGTCGGGTGTATGAAGTACTGCGTGAGAGTGCCGTCGTGTGGGGGAGTGGCATGGCACATCATTTCCCCGCACAGGTTGTATTGGCCCTCTTTGCAGGTCAGGCATAGACGACAGGGCACTGCCGGCTCACAACACACCAGATCGCCCGCAACGAACTCATCGACCCCTTCCCCGACCGCTACCACTTCGGCACTGGTCTCGTGACCCATAATTATGGGCTCTTTGAGCACAAAATCGCCGATAAAGCCGTGTTTCCAGTAATGGACGTCTGATCCACATATGCCGACACATAGAGTGCGCAATAAGAGTTGGCCCACTCCGGGCATCGGCGGCATCGGTCGCTCTTCCAGTCTTAGGTCGTCCACTGCGTGCAAAACCGCCGATAAGTTCGATGTCTCTGAGCTCTGGTTTCGGCAATTGATTGTCAAATAAATTAATCGTTTGTTAATTGAATTGAATTTTGGGCTTAAATTCGGTTTTAACGACAAATAGCGGACAAACGACTGAATGATCATTACTTTTCGATTCACTAATAAGTTATTCATTTTTATTAATATTAATATTTATTTATTAATTGTTATTATTATTCACAAAATCAACAAAAAAGAGTGAAAACAAAAAGAGATTTTGTTTTAAATAAAAATTATTTTAATTAATTAGAAATCGTATTGAAATTCGAATGAATAGAATCGACAAACAATGCATTCATTCATTAATTCATTCATTTGTATCGAAAACTGTTTTACTGTTCCCATCAATCCATTCAAATCTCAGACTTTTATTCCCAATTAAATCGATTTTTGTTTCACTTGTTTTTAAAAAATCAAAATAAAGAACAAAAATCTTTTTTATCTCTTAATGTAAACCCAAAATGAATGACAAAGAATCGAAATCAGAGCCAAGAATAAGAATTTGCGAATATTTGCGAATAAAGAATAATTGACACAAAAAGAAAACGAGTTATAAAACTGTTCATTAAATACATTAGAAAATTAAATTTTATTGATTTTATATCATTTCTGTTGAAATCAAAATTTTATTCTTTGCTTATATTTAGAATCTATTGATTCGTTTTTTAAAATTCAAAAATGATTTTTTCGAATAATTTTGAAAACTTTTCACTTTAGACTCCCTCTCCCTCTCTCTCCCTCCCTCTCTCTCTCTCTCTCCTGCTTTCTCTCTCCTGCTCTCTCTCTCTTGCTCTCTCTCTCTCTTTCTCTCTCTCTCCTGCTCCCTCTCTCTCTCTCTCCTGCTCTCTCTCTCCTGCTCTTTCTCTCTCTCTTGCTCTCTCTCTCTCTCTTGCTCTCTCTCTCCTGCTCTCTCTCTCTCTAAAGATCAAACTTTGCTTTCAATTTAATCTTAATTTTTAATTAAAAAGCAATAAAAAAAATAATTCAACAAAACTAATAGCGGTCTCTCAACTATCTCAACTAAATATAGTTATGCGTTTAAGCACATTAATGACTGCAAATTAACGCAATTCTTATTTAATTTTAAATATTTTAAACATAAACAATATTACTCTTAAATGAATAATGTTTTTAATTATAAGCAAGACTTCAGAAGGTCGGCGGCCGGCAAAGGGGGATACATCACGGATTAAATGCTAGGGGGAATAAATGCCAATTTTTAAAATCAGCAGAATTTGTAGATTTTAAAGTAGATATTTTTCATTTATTGTTAGTTGATTTGAAAAAACATTTTAATTTATAAATTATTATTTTTATAAAAATATTTTCAGATTAAAATTGTTATAAAATTTTATATTTGTTAAATTTTTTTCTGTAATGAAATATTTAAGAATTTTTAATTTATCAGGGTTTAAACTATAAAGTTATTTTTAGCAAAAGTGCTTAAAGAGACAATTGTTTACGTTTATTTTTATTTTTTATATATTCTACAATGCTACTGTTAAATATAATTATAAATAAAATATAATTATTGATTATATTTAATTTATGAAAAAAATTTTAAATGTAAGTTTGTTGGTTTTTAAGAGTTTGAAGGAGTAATAAATTGTAACTTGTTAAAATTTTTTAAAAACAAAATAGATGTAAACAATTATTTTTATTATGAATAATTTGTATAATTCAAAAATTTAAAAATTTTGCTAGTTAACTCAAAACACATTTTAATTTTTTTTTTAATTAACGAAATAATATTTTTTTTTAATATTTTTATGGTAGATCCGTAAAGAAATTCCATATTACAATAATTTTAATTTAATATGTGCAAGGAATATTAAATTAAAAACCAATAAGTTAGTCTTGGCGACGGCTGTATGTCATTATGATAAGAGATTTAATTATTATATTTTTAAAAATTTAACCATTTAAAATTAATTTTGAGACAAAGCTAATGACATAATTTAATCCATGGTTTGAATCAAACAGGTTTGCGTATTAACTGAAACCATATTTGAATCAATTTATTTAAAGTTAGTTTTTTTTATCAATTTGTGATTATAATTTGTATAAATGGTGAGTTATATTAAGTTTTGAAACATTTATTGTCGACCATTTTTCTAAATATTCTAATAATCAATATATTAAATAAGATGTTGTACTTAAATGAAGAAAAAAGTAATAGTTTTCTCAAAAGACGAGTTAAAACTAGTGTTGAAAGAGAGTGAATGCGAGAGAGAATGAGAATCTGTAGACAAGATTCGGTGCAAAAAGAAAATGTTTCGAACCGTATGTTATGAGTGAATGATAAATGAAAATGTCATTCAATTGTGAAATTTGATTCTAACAGCACTACAGTTGGAATGGTTTGTATAAAAAATAGTAGAGATATGTGTAAAACGTGGAAAGGAATGGCAGGCAATGGTAAGCAATGGAAGGCAATGCTTGTGCAATATCTAACTTAAATGATGGCTTATTTTGTGTCTAAGTTGGTGTGCAGTCCACTCACCACTGGGCCTGATATCATCAGCGAAATCATCTCTTATAACGGAATCGACTTCAGCGGCTAATTGAACGATAAATGAAGAGAAGAAAAGGTCATATCATTAGTGATTCAGTTCATACAGAGCTCGCATCGATGCAAAGGGGAGATGAGAGGCAGAAGGGGAGAGAGCAGGAGAGAGAGAAAGAGAGCAGGAGAGGGAGAGCAGGAGAGGGAGAGGGAGAGCAGGAGAGGGAGAGGGAGAGGGAGAGAGAGCAGGAGAGGGAGAGGGGGGAGAGAGAGAGAGATTGTATTTAAGTAGTGTATAAGTTATAACATATATTCTCGTCTTATACCGTAGCATAAGATCAATGTTTGTATGAATTGTGATGTTTTATATATACTGTATATATATATTGTGCTGCAGTTGTGATGTTAGTCAAGTTGTTTGGATTTCTGTATTGCAATCAAACAATATTTGAGAATATTTATGTATATTTGTATTTATAAACATTAATACTATTTTTATAGTACGTAATTCTTTTTATATAAATAGATCAATCATTTCATTAGTCGACTATAGCTTTTATATTAATTACAAACTCTGTTCTAAAAATAGCAAATATATTCTCAGCAAATATGTCTATCAATTGCTTAATTAATTATTTTTAATTACTTAATTTTTGCCAATAATTAAAAATTCTCTATAAATTATAAATATTTTTAAATTTTATTTCAAATTGTAGGCAAATTTGTTTAATAAAGAGTTGCCAAAAATTTGGTAAATTATTCATTTTTATTAAGTGAAATGACATTAAATGAATATTTTATTTAGTGATCAAATTGATAAATGTGTGAGAATTAAGTCACCAATTAGTTGAGTTAAGACTTGTACTTAAGAGCCTTTTAAGGAATAAGTATTTTTGGAATTAATCTCTTCATTAATTCATAAAAAGAAGCAAAAGAATTGTGAAGCAGAGAAAGCTTTAAGTTTTAAGAGAAAAAATGTTGAGTTTTTGATCTGAATTAGTAATACAAGCAAAGGCTGACGAATGAGATATTCCAATGAATCTGAATATGCAATACGTACTCAAATACAGTACTATTGCATTACAAATACAATGTATACGATATATCCAGTATATCCAGTATATTGTGTATATATAAATGTATATTGCTAAAATTCTTATGCAAATATTCTTTTGCTTATAAGATAAGGCAAACCAAAGTATATTGAAGAATAAATCAAAGAATATTAACGCAAATATGAAAACTTATTGAATCATAATAATCAAAATGAAAGCTAAATTGATTGCAGAGTAATCTCTCATTTAGACCAACAATATTCGTTTAGTTCTGCTTTTTATGCTCTTCAGTATTATGTGATTATTAATCACTGATTAATTAGAATTGTTTTTCCAATTCCTCTTACTATTAATTAGACATTCAATTCGTTAGTTTCTAATATTAAACGATTTGCAAACTCTGACCTTCGGTTAAATATAAGACAAAAACAAAAATGATTGGAATTTTTTATGTCGAAAGAATTGAACTAATGTTAAGTATTCTTTGCAATAATTTTCTTCTTTAATCATTAGTCTTAAAGAGAAAGAAAAGCTTATATATTGAAGTGGAGTTGTGTGTTGATAGTACGGGTGCTGTTATAGTGAATACTTTGTACACTTGTGTTGATTGCATTGGCGCTGATATAGTGAATGCTTAGACGGTTTCAAACATTTACGCTCGAGAGACAACTTCATTGTGTGTTTCTGAGCTTTAATATTGTTATTCAGAGCAACAAAAGTATTTAATTTTAGGTAAAGTGAGACAACAAATAGAAACTAGAATTCAATGCTATCTATAGTTACTGTACTTTGTATACTGTGGGACAAACACTTCTCACTGATTCACAGCTTGCGATCCATTCTCATAATTATAATTGTTATGCAAATTATGCCAATATTTTGTATATCGTTTGAAACACAAGACTTACTTCAAAATTAATTTTAGTTTAAATTTTAATCAAAATTTTAATGAACTTTTCTTTTCTTTCTCTTTTGTTTCTCACTTCAAATGTTTAATAATTTATTTTCAAAAGAATATACAAACAATATATATAATTATGAATAAGAGGTTTTCGGTTTTTACAATGTCACAAACTACTGTAGTTTGCGTATTTCAAACAAGAATTCAAATATTAATTAAATTTCTTTTAGTTTTCGTATTATTCTATTTTAAAACTGATTTATTGCTAAACAATAAATAAAATAAACCTGTAAAAATTTTAATTAATTTATTTTATTCTCAAATCAAATACAATATTTAATTTTTAATATTTTTCAGTAAGTTATAATATTTTGAATATAATACTGTAATTCTAAACTCGTTGTAAAAATGTTTATTAATTAAAGTAAGGAATAAATTGAGCGAAAAAAGTAAAATAAGAATAATAGTAATCAAAATGTAATATAAATGTGAAAAAAGGAGGAATTGTCAGTTGAGTTGATTTGTCAATTGTAAAACTGTATGACTAGAGACTAGAGTATAGTGTAGTGACTCAGTTGACCATAAACTGAGAAATGTTTGTTAGCCAAACATTGTTTTACTTTATCTTAATTTCTATTATACAGTATTATACTACTATTGCTTTTGTATTGTTCTTTAGCTCTGATTCTTTAGTATAGCATTCGTTAGCTCTGATAAACTTATTTAAGTTTCAATGCATTATTGACGAACGGCAGAGAAATGATAGAAAAAGTAAAACTTAGAGTAAAGTTAGTTTGATTTAGTGTCCAATGTTTGCATAGATGGATAGAATTGAGTTACTTCTAGTTTGAGACAGATCTGATTCACTATATTAACAAATATAAACTAAGTTTAGGTTCAGTGACGTGCGTTCGGTTCACTTCTAGTGTCTATGGGTTGGATGTGTGTATGTGTTGACTGTTTGTGCTCTTTATCATACTTTTGCCATAATATGCAACTTAGCTCTAAAACTAGTGACTAGTGATGGCTGATGTTTAGTGACTATTATGCGATGCTTTAGTGCCTCTTTTTATCTATTCAATAGAAGTATCATCACATCATAGCCATACCCATCATACCCATCATCATCATCTTCGCCCGTCATCATCATAAGTAGTTTTAAAAATAAGAGCTCTGGCAGAGCACAGGCGGAGCACAGCCAGAGCTCTGCTAGAGCACAAACAGGCAAAACAGAAAAAACAGCCAATCTTTTAAAATCTGTGCACAAGTCAGTCGACTACAGATTTCTCAACTCTTTGGACGTTAGAAAGTGCTATACATTTCTATTGTGTTTCGAAACACTAAAAATCATTCTTTATATTTCCGAGCGATCCAGGAGAGGAGAGGCACAGATAGATAGAGACACCATAGGGAAAGAGCTAGAGAGCAAGAGAGAGAATAGGAGAGAGTTGTTGTGCAAAAAATTGTCTATTGTTTTGGCTCTTGTGTTGTAAAAGATTTTGATGCTTTGCTATAGACTTCGAGAGTTGTATTTTATAGAGTATTTGAGAACTAATCGCAAAAGCATTTTCAGGTCTGATATAGTGGTCGTAATTTTGAAAGAAATAATAAATAATCGCATAAAACCATTCGTGTCGTGCATTTTCATAAGCATTTTAAGTACTTTCAAACATCATTTAGTGCTTTTCAGTACATATGAAATAAACACAAAGTTTTAGTTTTATTTATAGATCAATGAATGGTTAGATTCTCATATCGCACACAAAATACAGTAAAACACTGTTTGTGTAGTAATCACTCAAAATAGAAACGGATTAAGTGAATGACGAGTTAAAGTACGCGTAATTGTAATATTAATCGAAAAAATATTGAATAAATGTTTAAATGCTATGCAAGCAATACATGTTATACATATATAAATTATAAGGCATTCCAGAATACAGTGAGGACTGTAAGTGAGGGCAGACCGAGGGCAGGCCGACGAGACTTAGAAAGTCTCGACTCAATACTGCATATCAGAGTGAATACAATGATCTTTCGATGTGTTTTTGTTCCGTCGCTGCCATTAAATGCTTAAATCGAGTCGAGTCTTGCAGCAGGACTAGGCTTTAAGATAGTGATGGAATAGGCTTTTTAGAGGAATGGCACTGAATTGCACTGAATGGCACAGGCGGTATTGATCTCGAATAAGGAAATAGTCTATGCTAGTCTAGCATACACTCGCATAGAGTGGCATAGAGTGGCATAGAGTGCCATTTTCTTGAATATAGCGATTGCACAAACGGTATGCTCTGCTCTCTTGGAGAAGAGGAGAGGAAAGAGAGAAGAGGAGAGGAGAGGAGAGGAGAGAGAGAGAGAGAGAGAGAGAGAGAGAGAGAGAGAGAGAGAGAAGAACTGAGTCGCTCGCTCTCACTATTCCGATATTGCCTTTGCTATTATAGCTGTTCCATTCCATTCCAGCTTTCCATGAGCTCTACGATTCCCACGTTTGCAATACATACATACAAACATACTGGTGCTGGTGCTGGTACTCCAGACCAATAAAACACACCGACAGTTCTTTTCACAAAAATAATATAAAGTAAAGTCGATTCTATTCGATCAACATTTTCTCAATTTATTTCCAATATCTATAAATAAAATTAAATAATTCAAAATTAACCTTGCTACTTTGCTGCAGTTCATACAGTACTTCTATAATTATTTCAGAAATAACAAAAGAATAACAATTTTATTATACTTTTTATTCAAACCAATAACAATAAGATTAAATTTAAATTTTATTCTAATCAGACTATTTTGATATATTTTTTAAATAATATACTAAAAAGTAATGAACTGTAGATCAGATTTATTGACCGAATTATACTTATTTCCAACACATTTATGTGATTTTGAAGTTTTTCTTTTGGTATTAAATTTTATATAAGTATATAATACTTTGTATTATTGCAAAAATATAAAAATATTATATAATTTAGACATCATTTTTGAGAATTAAATTGTATCTAATTTTCGTAATATGTTTTACCAATAAAAATCGTAAGATTACAACAAATATGTTTAAAGTATTATAATTTAAGATGCAATTTAAGATTTTAGAAATATCTTTTGCATTTTTACAGTGAATGCTCATATTTATTGCGCAAAATGTAATTTGCTCAATTGCTTTAGAAGTATCATTGTAAAATGCAATAAAATGAATTAAAAGTATAAATTAAATTGCAAGTATTTATGTGAAATATATTTATAAATAACTTTTTTTTTGTAATTATTCAAATCATAAATGCTCAATTCTAAATAATACAAAAATATGAGAAAATTTTAATAGTTAAAGTCTAATGAGCATTGAAGCAATCAATTTAAAATTTTCTCATAATTATAGTCAAATTTAAGTTTCCTGTAAAGCATAAAAATTCAATAGTATTTACAAAATTTATTACAAATAAATTGGTAATTTATAAAATTATTTTACAAAAAAAGAAATTTTCTTTAACATTTTAATAATTAAACATCAGGTAACGAGAAGTTAGGCGATCTAACTGGAGGGAAGGGAAGGGCCTAGTTGGGTTAGAGAAGAAATTTTTTTTAAATGCTTAAAATACCAATATAAATTTTTTATATAATGTAACCCGAATTTAACTTAGTTTAATATAAATTCGAGCAATTTAACTGAATTTAGCACTGATTTATCAAATATTTCACAATTTTGGCCAAAAAATCTGCCTGTCACCTTTGGCGGTCAAAAAACATAAAAAACGTACATTTAAGCAAGCCAAATGCTAGGAGTGATAAATACAAATTGTTAAGATTTAAAACTTTTTTGGCTGACTCTCCTTTTCAATCCCTGTTAAACATTCAAATATTTTAATTATATTTACAAACAAATTAGATGCTATGAGTACTCATTTGCGTATTGTTAAAAGTTTGAATAAAAAGTAAACCTTTTAGCATGTTAGCAACTGATAATTCATTTGTTTTAAGATAGAATGAATTTAACTTAAATCTCATTTTAGTCAAACATAAACAAATGAAAGAGAAGAAAGTTTTTTGTGTTTAAATATTTCCTGTTTCTCACTATTAAAGACTTGAATTTTTTTAATTAAAAAAATAAATTTCGATTCAATTTACAGGAATCGATTGCAAACACTATTCAGAGCTCTCAGCACCGGCACAGCACAGAAGCCTTTCTCTGATAAATAGCTAAATTGTGCTCAAAAAATCTCACTTAAATCGCACGAATTTTTATACTTAAAATAGTTTTTTTTTAAGAAAACATATATTTAATAGATTTTCTTGCATTTAAAGTTCAATTTAAAGGCTAGGCCTAACTGAGCTGCACAAGTGATTTATCGGAAGCGAATTTTTACGTTTTGTTAAAACAACTTTTTTTTGTCTATATTTTTCTCTATTTTTATCTTTTTCTGCAACAAAATAAGAAGAATCTCTTGACCTGAACTGGACTTAAGTTTAACAATTATTGGTGGTTTGGAGTCGAGCACTAGAATTAATAAGAGCTCAGCTTCTCTATGATGTGGCTCTCGGTTTGATAGAGCTATCGAACGGCACACACACATACCAGAGCTAAGCACAGGAGAGCTAAGGCTTAGGGCTACTCCACTAGAGTTTGATAGAGAAATCAAACAATACTTCAAATTTATACAACGAATATCTCTTATTTTTACAATTTCTTTTGATATCTTTCTTATTTTACAAAATAAAAACTAATTTTTTTCAAATACAAAAACAAAATTTCTCAAAACCCATCAAGTCTATATTGATTAGTGTTTTGTAACTTGTTACAGTTTAACTCCATTTCTGTTAACTGGGTCGGGCAGACAAAATAAGGGATAAACTGAATAAGGGATAAAAGTGGAACTTAATAAACATTTATTCATTAAAAAACACAACATTTTTATTATATAATAATTAAGAAATAAGCTAAATAATACTTTTTGCATTGAATTTTTAAAAGTTTTATTTGTTATGTTAACTAAATGCAATTTTACTGTTTTTTTAATCTAATATTTTAACATTCATTTTGTATATTTATTTTAAATTTAATCATAATAAATAAAAACATTTTAAAATGGTAATTACTAATAAATGTTTTTAAATATTTAGTAATCGTTTTTTTTAAATTATTTTTTCATTTTATATTAATTTCATTTCAAAGTTTAAAATAACTTTTTTACATAAATATTAATTTAGTTTTAATTTACTAAAAATAAACAATAAAATAAATAATTAATAACTAGATCAACAATATGTAAAACATTAATTAAATTATTGTAAACCTTGATTGTTTTTTTATAAAGTTATTTGTTTGATAATTGTTTTTTATTATAAACTAAAGGTGACAAAACTAAACCAAATATTATATTGCTTTATATAAAATATGGTTCTATTCTATAAGGAATAAAAGTAAAAAGCAAACCTAATAAAAGTGAAATATTGTTTCAATGGTAAATGAATTTGGTTTAAGAATATAAGAAACAAAAATGAAAAGGGATAAAACGGGAAGGAACAAAACTGGACCTTGACTGTATTAGTTTTTCACCAGTTATCAAAATGGTTGTCAAAAGATTAAATTGATTTTTTTGTGTGAATTGTATTTTTATATATATATCCTTAATATATATCCTATATAAAAAGTTTTGATTGTATACAAAAATATTGAATCCAATCCAAACTCATTATAGGAAATAAATTATTTTAATAAAACTTAAATTATATTTTAACTAAACTGAATTTTTTTGCTTCTCTAACATATCTAATGTCAAACATTATTTTTATTGTCTGTCGATCTCATTGGAAAAGACAAAAATCTATCCGTAATTGTGAAGTACTCAACAAAATTAAATACCAATTCAATTAACAAAAATGCATTCGAATAGCTATGTATTGAATTAAATCAAACGGAAAATTTTGAGCTCTGCCAGAGCTGTTCTAAACAAGATACAAATTTGTGCTAATAGTATGAGTTCGTCTCAAATTTATGGAATAAATAATATATTTGTGTTTTTGCACAAAATATATTAATAAAAAGTAATATTTTCAAACTTACCGGTAGAGCTCTATACAAATTATATCTTGTGTTATGCTTCTAATTAAATGTTATTTGTGATAAGATCATTTTTGCTAAAATAACAAGTTTTTATTAATAATAAATCTCTCTTTGTTCTATATTATAATTAGTGATAGTTGGAAATTGTGATTTAATTAATAGGAAGTTAAAATCTAAAAATTCTAGAGATTATAAAAAAAAGTTATAAAAATTAGAACTTTCAAAAATGAAAATAATTGTAAATTAATTAATTAAATTTTTATAAACATTTTAATTAAAAAAAGAAATATCAAAGTTTATAACAACAAACTATAACTTCCTATATCTATGGATAAAAATTAAAATTAGTTTTAACTTTCTAAATAAAAATCAATTTATGTAAATAATAAGATATTTAATAAATAATGTTTGTTTTTTAAAAAGTTTAAGTAATTAAATATTCTTATATATATAGGTAAATATTGATGATCATATTCTGTTTGTAAATAAGATCAAAATCAATTTAATTTGTTTTTGAATTTATGCGAATAATTTTTTAAAAAAATTTTCTAAAACGCCAAAATATTTTATATAATTTGTCTGTAAAACTGTAATTCTCTATCTATCAAAGTTTTTTTCATATTTTCAATTTTATTTTTTTTACGTATAATATCAAAGTTTTAAATTTATTTTAAAAATTTTATTATTATAAGTTTTGCCTTTTCTTAATTTAATTATAGAATTTATAATGTATAAACCAATAAGTTAACTGAAAAACGAATTTTTTTCTTAAAATTTTTAAACAAAAATAATATTGAATAAAAAATATTTTAACTATATTATTGATAAATATTTATATTAAAATTTAATACAAACCATATAAAAACAAAATTTAATTACTTTAATCTAATTTAATTTTAATTGTATTAAAAAATATTTTAAATATCAATTTATGAATTAAAAAAAATAATCAGTTATATTTTAAATTTCTAATTAGTGCTTAAAATTAAAAATATTTTGCTTAAATTATCTAGCTGTACATAATTAACTATTAATAAATATAAAAAATTTTAATTTAAAGCGTTAATATAAATATAGAATATGCCACTTCATTCTTTTTATACATGTCATTTTTTACATAATGTAAATATTTTAAAAAATTAAATTAAATAATAAAAAAATATTTTCAAAACTATAAGTCTTCAATTTTTTGTAACCATAAAAATAAAATGCATTAAATAATTTAAATCATTCAATAGACAGTCAAATCTATTTATATCAATATTATTCAAATAAATGTTTATTTCTATTGAATTTCTAAATATATATCAAATTAATAATTAATTAATTAATAAAACCATAAGTATTTATAAGTTATATTTAGTAAATATATAAATATATTTAAAAATATATATTTAGAAATGTATTTTAAAAATGCATTGAATATCAAGAATTCAACTTCAATCAATTTTGAGTATTTATAGCTCAAATTAAAGCAAAATTTTTTAAAATAATAACTCTATTAACGAATAATTGGCTTAAATTAATTTTAAGTATAAAGTCGTTTATTTTAATCAAATATTCGATAATTGCTTTACTGGTATTTTGCGTTAGTTTCGAAGCAATTCATTGCATTCTCTCTGGTATTGTATAACTCAATCAAAATACTATAAATTTTCGTCAGACAAGAGGACATAAAAACAAGAAAACAAAGCAAAGAGTAGAACAAATGGAACAAATGTAGAACAAAATCAAAAACAGCAAAAGTCTCTCTCAATTCAATTCGATTAAACGTTATGTTTAAACAAACTTTTGCTTAATTTTGGTTCAAAATAGTTTTGGAGAATTCATAAATTGATTGCTTCGCCAGAAGCCATAGCCATAATTCGGTTTCTCATTTCCTTTGGTTACGATAATTTCATTACTACTTAAATATATGATCATATAATTGGACAACAATTCGGATCAAACTATAGAATCCAATTCAAATAATTCTCTTAAAATATTGCAATTCGGCTCAAAGTATGAGAAGAAAAAATATGAGAAAGAGAGAGAGAGAGAGAGAGAGTGAGTGAGGGAGAGAG
>JAQFXP010000713.1:0-25477 GCA_034693685.1 Belba bartosi
TGCAGTAGTTTGACAAGTTGATTAAAAAATACTATTTTTCAAATTCTGAACTATTACTCACAAAAATTATTTTAATAAACTTTAACTTTTAATAAACTAGAAAATATAAACTTTGATTGTTATTGCATTAGTTATAAAAGTTATGAATAAAATAAAAGTTATGAATAAAATAAAAATTTTTATCATATACCAGTAGTAAAAAAAACTTGCAAGATTAAAAAAAAAGTTTGCTTACACTATCGTATAATATTTTATTATAATTTTTAAAAATTAATTTTAAGTTTAACTTTAAACTAAAAATTGTATTAGTCATGCACAATCTGTCGGTGCCAACTCATGCAACTCCTAATTGCAAACCTATTTCAATCTTTCAATCTATATCCTCTTTTTGCCAAACCAAAACCATTCAACCCTTTCACCCAATTTACTCCCCCATCTCTCCCCACCCCGTTTATGTCAATTTAACTAATTTATTGCAATTAATTTGTCTAAACTTTAAGTGCTATACAATTATACTATTTAATTTAAATTTAAAAATATAAATAAAACAAAATTATGATAAAAATTGAGGACATGATCCAGTCTTACCAGTTAGTTTAATGTCAATTTATGTTCAGTATTATCAACAAAATTTTATTTATTTATTATTTTAACAGTCAAACTATATAAACAAATTAGAATAAAATTATAATTAATTTTTTAAATTAAATTAAAAAACCATTATTAAAAACTAATATTTAAAAATAAGCAAGTATAATCTGTGCATATCTTATAACAATAAAATGTATTAATTTGTACTTATCTTAATAATTATAATCAGGAAATTTTTAATTCAAGCAAAACTAAAAAACTACCCAGGAGCATATCTCAAATCAAATCAATTCAATGATAAATTTTTAAAATATTTACAACTTACTTTATATTTCAAATAATATATAAATTCAAAACTTATTTTTATGTTTAATTTTAATAAGTAATTTTTTAAAAACAAATATAAACAATATTAAATAAAAAAAAAATAAATAAATAAAGTCAAACAAGTTAAAATAATACTGTAGCAATAATTAGGCCTGTGAAAAATAGGTAAGTTATGTCATGTTAATGTCGAATATATTAACATCTATTAATATAATGTCGATAAATACTGTATACAGTACTCGATTCTTGTATTTGACATTACAATACTCGACATTAACATATCCGACATTGATATTTTCGATCCATCTATTTAGCCCAGAGCCAACCTTATTATACAACATAGAAAAAACCAAATTTAACACCAAAATTGCAGCTTTACTAATACGAATAAACTTTTATAATTAATCATTTTTACAAATAAATAAGAAATAAAACTTTTGTGTAAATTGACTTGTGAATTTATTTTAAGTTAGGATATACTCTTGTACGTTTTATATTACTTTTCTCAATTTAAAGACTTGCTAATTATAATATTTAAAACTTGTTGAAACAATTAAGAATACTTTTTATTTTAACGAAACAATATTTAAGTCTTTGATATTTGATATTTAAGTCTGAGATGAATATGGTTTGCGTTGATCATTGATCACTATTTTTCACATTTAATATACAGTATTAATACAACAATATTATTGACACTATACTGTATTTATGAACAAATCAACAAATCTTTCAAAACTGATACAAAAATAAATACATTTTCTGATAATTTCCCTTTAAATCAAAATCCAAACCAAATTAATCGACGATTTATTGGTTTCGACTCAATGGTTGTCCACAATGGCGTCGCTCAAGCCTTTGGGTATATTTTGGGACATTAATAGCTGTTATATTGAGATAACCAACGAAGACATCAATCAATTGAGAGATTTTGTGAATCAGAAATTCAATTATAATTGCATTGAATATCAATTTTGTTGTGTCTGTGACTCAAATCTCTTAACTAATTCAATCTTTCAAAGTATGTATTTATTTAAATAATCATTTAATCGATTAATTAAACGTTTAGTTTGTTCTTAGGTTTGAATCAAAACAATTGTCAGATTCTTGGCATCGAATCCAATACCGAAACCAATACTTATATCAAATTTCACGAAACGATTGAGCGTTTTGTCGATCACTACGGCTTTGACTCAATAGTGACCATAATATCGAATAATTGGTGTTTGGGTTCACTGATCCGTTCGGCGCAACGAAAAGAAGTGACAGTTCTTCTCATCTATGGCCACAACTCATCCGAAGAACTCATCAATAGTGCCAACCATTCGATTGCTTTCACTCATCTCTTTCGACTCAATTGTAACGGTATTTCAAATCTTTATTGAATTAAAACAAAATATCTTTTTTAACAATCAATTGATTCTAAATATCGATTGAATTCCAGTGTTTCTATCGGTAACTAATTTACCGAACAATAAGTCGCGTAAAACAATTCGAGACTTATTTACCCCATTTTGTCAACAATTCAATTGTAAGTTTCGGTTCATTAGACGAGAATTAGTTAGACTTGAGTTCACTAATGGAAGCGATGCTAAAAGAGCTCAACTCAGACTCAATCAAATCGAACTCTTCGGCCATAAGTTATTGGTTGAGTTCATTGATGACAGCGATTGGCCACAAACTGTGAGTCCAACTGCCAGTCCTTTAAACAGTTTGGTTGTGTCGACGCCATCGCCACAATCGATGCCAATGTTATCGATTCCGCCACAAAATGACGACAAATGCAAATCAGTTATCATTGGTTTGTATTCGAAAAGCAATCAAAATGTGATTCAAATGGTCCGGAATATAGTGAAGGGTTGGAACGACTCCAGAATCGATGAATCGATTATTTTAAGAGTAAATCGCGAACGGGATTACACCGAAAGGGACGGAAAGGCGAGTCTTATAGTGACGGTAATCGACAAACAGTCAAATGAAAGGCTACTATCGGTCGCAAAGAAGCGATTTGTGAACAGAGAGAACAAACTCTTTTGGAATCGATTGAGAAGATCTAAAAAGGATTTAAACGAAAGCAATAATTTGGATTCAAATGCAGAGATAATTGCAGACAATTGCAAGTCTGTAGTAATCGGGTTGTGGACCAAAAAACACGAGAATGTCTTGGATTTGATTCGAAATTTGGTGAAGAGATGGAATCCAATCAAATTCGATGTCAATAATATTGTTTGTGTCGGACGTGCGAACAGGTTTGAGGGAAAGGACGGAAAGGCGGTTCTGGTTGTCTGCACTGATTCGGCAGAGAATACGAATAAACTTTTGAGATATTCTTCCTATAAATTCATTGATAGGAATAATGGGTATAATTGGAAAGCATTCGAACCGAACAAACATAAGTGGATTTGCTATTCATATCATATGAATTTAAATTCTAATGATTCGAATGAATTTCAAACCAAACAAAGGCTTGAATTTAGTGATAGATCTTCGAAAGAGTCGTCAGAAAAGCATGAATTAAATGAATCGTATGCTTCGATTGCTTGCAAACCAATTGTCGTTCAAAATAACGACAATTCGGTTAAAAAGAAGAACTCACTTCCAATGTCTTATGGTGTTCGCCGAAGACGTACTGCTGATAACTGCAATTGTCAGTAGTTTTGCTTTTGATATCTTTTCTAATTTTGTATAAATATTGATAATTACTTTAAAATGTTTGCAATTTTCAAATTGTATATTAGATTAATTTGAAAACTAAAAACCATTGCATTCAAGAAAATTTCATTTGTCCGAAAGTTTGTTAATTGAAAATTAAATCTGAATTAAAAATTGGATTACAATATGAATTACAATTGAACATAAAAGTGTACAGACAGAATATTATCAATAAAAAACAAATTTAAATTTATTTGAACAGAATTTTATTGAATAAAAAATGAATTGAATTTAATCTATAATAAATATAATCTATGAAGAGATCTATTAGGGGTGAGTATCACTTCACCAAAACTGTTCTTCAGTCCCTCTACTGTCGGACATACTTTCAGAGATTGGGTTTTGTTATGAAATCTGAACTCGAATTCAACGGAATGTCTACTTTACGGTTCCAATACCTGACCCTCACTATCGGACCCTTACCTGACTACTATGATAAATGCCTGTTATTGACATCAATGACCGTTTGTCTGCTATTAATAGTCATTCTGGAATTGTTTTTCTTAAGACATGTTTTCATTATTTTGAATTCAAAAATAATATAAAATTTAGTTTAAAGTTATTAATTGAAAATTTGAAATCGAAATTATTTTAATTTAGATACTTCAAACACATCAGTTATTTAATTAAATTATATTTAAAGTTTATCTCGTTCAAATTTATAAACCAAACTAAATATTGTAAAAGTTTCTAAACGTTATTTATTAAAGCTAGCAATTTTGGCAGAGAAAATGTTTTAGTCCTTTTTGTAATAATTAAATCAATTTATATAACACTAAATATATAGAAATAAAAAGTATTTAAAAGTAATTGAAAAGCATTTAAAGGACAACAAACCACTCCTTAAAACAATTAAATTAATTTAATTTTGAATTAAAATAATAATTAACAAAAATAATGACTTATTGGCGAAGCCTAGGAATCAGTTATTTGCGGTATTCGTCGATAGCGGCCAAACAGTTGCGGAAAGCGATTCGTTCGGACGTACGACCGGATCAGTTACGCGAGACGTCAACCATCAAAGCCATCAAATTTGAGGCCAAATCCTAATTAGCTTTTAATTCAATTCAATTGCGGTTTTTGTTACAAACTTTTCGCTCAATTAATCGACACTTTATTTGCAATAAGTTTTAGTCAAAAAGTTTTCCTTTTTTTCGGTAAATATTTGATTTGTATTTAAATTTAAATTTATTTCTAATTTATTGTCTTTTTCTCTGAATCTGTTCCAACACTTCCGAAGATGTCTTTCTCGACATTAGTTTTCTGGTCATTAGATTCTGATTTGAATTTGAGTTTCAATTAGTTCTTAATTTCTTTTGTCTTAAAAATGAATTAATTGTTTTAATTGAAACTATTTGTGAAACAAATTGATGTAATTTTTTCAATTAATTTATTAAATGTTTAGTTAAATTAAAAACAAAACTTTTTTTTAATGAGTTTAAAGACAAAAAATATTTAAAAATAAATTTTCTTTTGATTTCTTGTTTTGTGTCAAATATTTATTGATTTATTGATAGATAAAGTCTACGTTAAGTAGTTTTCTCTTCAAAAAAGTGTCAATTTATTGATTTTTCTATTTTTGAAAACTATTTACTTTTGGGTCAAAGTCTAGCCGAACAGAGCGGGGGTTTAGGTGGGGCTGATGTCTAACATTGACATCAACTTAAATGAATTTTTATAAAAATCTTCTAAAAGATTGCAGATATTTTGTACTCATTTCTGAATATTTTGATCGAAATTCTTATATTTCAAGTATAGCTAATATTTCAAAATATGTTTAACAGAATTTTCAAGAATATGTGAAAAAACTATTTTAATTCTAGTTTAAGCCTTTAAGGAATTGGGGTTTAGTTCAATAATTTTCAAATTATTCTTATTTATAATAAAATTTTGGTTAGGAGAGTACATAATATTTAAATAATTTTAGTTATTTTAAAATATATTTTAGTTTTTCGATATAGTTTTCAACTTATTTTAATTAAAAAAATTATTTTAAAAATTATTCTCTAATAAGAGTCTGTTTTATATAACATTGATTTGTTTTAAAAACAAAATAGTTTCGAACAAATAGTTTAAAAGTTAATTATAAAACATAATTGAATTTAGAGGTAAACGACTTAATCGACGCTAAAAGTAGTAGTTTTGAGATTTTAATAAAGAAATTTCTAAATATAAAAAATTAATTTTGAATTTTGAGAAAATCAATTTGAGTAGGAAATAATTCTTACGAAAGACACTATTAAATATCAAACAAAAATTTTGTTTAGGAATTCATCTCTAATTATGTGATTTATAAATAATAAATAACTTTAATCGGAAATTCATGTAAAGCGTAAACAAATAAATAGTATATTTCTTACTCTACACCCACTTCTAAAATAAATATTCAGTTAAAACTCAAACCGCTTTAACACTATTTTTCTTTGAGAACTCCTATTCTCTTATTTCTGGATCTAATTTAAGCGACAAATCCATTGCGTCATTGATTCAGAATCCAATGCAATACGTATTTGATTAAAAATAAATTATATTTTTTCACTAAATGACAAAAAACACATTAAAGCGAGTGTAATTTAAGTGTTTTTAAAAAAGTTTTTATATCTGGCAAAAAATTTATAGTTAATTAAAAACATTTTCTAAATTAAGATTATTTGTGTTTAAACTTTAGATGTGTTTAAGCTATGAAATTGCACTTTAAATACTGTTTTATTTTTTGTTAGATTATTGAAATTGTGAAATATTTTACTCAGTTTTTACACAATAATTGTTAACTGTTTCGCACTAAAAAAGCAAAGAATTTATTGTTTTTGTTTTGACTGCAATTAAAATTAATTTTCGGAGCCCTAACCGATCAATCTTTAAACCTCTGTTTTTTATTTGACCCAACCCTTAAGCACAAAATTAAGTGTCAAATAACATCAACTTAATTAAAATAATTTATTAAATTTTATTTTTTTAAAGTTTATAGAAATATATAAATTTGATCAAGGGATACCGACTGAAATTTTTTGCATAAATATATTTATGATAAATTGCATGGAAGGGTAAATCTATAGTTTATTTTGTCAATCTTCGAGATAAGTCTGGCTTAAAAAACGAGAATCTCTGCTATTAGTTATAATAAGCAGACTTTTTACCATTCGTTTATCTCATTATAAATCATTGAATAGTTTATAAACTATTTTAGAAATTGAATAAAGAATTATCGAAATAAAGAAAAGAATGGGATTTTGTTAACGTTTGCGAATCATTAATATAAGTAAATAAAACAAAGATATTGTGTTCGACAACAGAATAATAATTGTTGTGTAATAGCAGTGAAGAGTAGAACGAAATTAAAGTTTTAAAAATAGACGCAAAAAATTTCTACTGTTTTTCTAATTCCTATCCTACAGTATATATATTAATATATATATATATATATATGAATGACGTTTACATAGAGTATAGAGAGTTAAGTACAGATTCCATAAAACAATTTTAATTCAGAATTTTTTGGATCACTTCTTCCAGGGCTTCTCTCAGTTATTTCTAAAGAATATTATGATTAAAAAACATTGAATACATTAAATAAATTGCCTTATAATAAACTATACGGAAATAATAAATTTCCTTATAAGTATCATTGATTGAGTAGCCTGGACGATTCAGTGGGCTTGGACGATTATGGGACGACTTTTTAGAATAAATATGAATAAAAATTGTGTGGAAAAAGTGGAAAGGCTTAGTTAATTTAGATGAATTTAAATTGTATTTAACACCAATTTAGAGGAACTTTTTAAAATAACTAAAAAATAAAGGAAGCCATACTTATTTATCAAATTAAAACTTAGTGGTATAATTGCCAATTCTCAAAATTAGCCAAACTTTTGGATGATTTCCCTTAATCTTTGATATAAACTAACAGTAAGTTGTATACGCCAAGATAAAAACTCCTGAATTAATTTTTATCAACATATTAAATTGTTTTTAGTAATTATTAAAAAATTTCAATAAGAGTAGTTTTTAGCATAAATAACTAACAAACATTATTTTGAATTTAGCACCGGGATTGATTAGTTTTGAGAACAATGTCACATAAAAATAAGCTTTATATTTATCAGAGTTTGTTAATGTGAGCCGAGCCAGGAGAAGGTTATAGGCACATGTATAAATATTAATATAATGCTGAATTTTGCTTTTGTTAATTTTAAATTTTTAACCCAATTTAACTTGAATTATGTTAAATTTAATTACAAATTATTTAAATTAAAAAATTGTAGAATTTTGGTGGTTACAAAATTAATTAGTTTATTGGTTTCTATTTTTTTAGACTAAAACTCGAATGAATGTTTGCAAAAGTTTTGCCAGCTCTCCCCTCCCCTCACCTCTTTTCCTAACTCTAGTATTAATTTGTGCAAAAGTATAAAAAGTTAATAAATCTAAAAAATTTTAATTGAATAAAATTTAACTGAATCACTTAACTTTTTTGAAATTTAGACATTTTAAAATTTATTTAGTAATATTAAATGGGGGGGGGATATTTTATTTCGTATTGCTTTAAAAATTTAATTACATTCTTATATCTTCTAGTGTTCGCCGAAGACGTACTACTGATAACTGCAATTGTCAGTAGTTTTGCTTTTGATATCTTTTCTAATTTTGTATAAATATTGATAATTACTTTAAAATGTCTGCAATTTTCAAATTGTATTTAAGATTAATTGGTTTTTGTTTAATGAATTGATAACTATAAAATCTTTGTATATAATAAAATTGATTTATATTTAGATTTTTCACAAATGTTTTTATTAAAAAAAAGTTTGAAGTTTTATTTTACAATTAACTTAAATTTTTGCAGAATTAAAATTTCTGTCTAAAGTTTTTTTAAATTAACAAAAGTTTTAACTAATTTATGCGTTTGAAACCAACAGATAGGGAAAGCATAACAGAAGAGGGTTTGCATCGAGTCTTCATTTGCGCACAAACCCAAAGACCCGATTGTGTCACACATTCCTGAAATGCTGACTGACTTTCAAATACCACAAACACTGAATCTGTTTATTGCATAAAACAGTGCGAGAATCCCGACTATACCGTTGTGTGTCTGTGCATTGAAATACGAATTTTTTAGTTAGTTTTAGAAAAAGATATATATATTGTGAATAAAAAGTTTATTTTTGTGGAAAAATAAATATATTAACTCTTCATTGTTTCAAACGATTTCAATAGTTTTTATTAATTGAATGTTTTGTTTAATGAATTATTAACTTTAATAGTTATGTGAAATAATATTTGCATTTAAATATTGGGCAAAAATTATTTGAATTTTAATTTTTGGCAAAAAAAACTTTAAATAAATTGTAAGAATATTCTTGTTATTAATTTTGTATTCAATTGAACTAATTATTTCTTTTGGTAACCATTGCAGACATTAATGGTAGTAATGGCCGCCGAAGTCGATCGAAGCGGACTCTTCAAAGAGATTCAGGCGTTCTCTCAGCGAAAGCTGAAAAAAGTTGAAACAAAAGTGACCTCTGGGTCCGGCGAAGTGCTCACCGAGAAAAGGGGAGCCAAAGGTGTCCAGACAATCAAGTCTTGTGGTATTCAGGGATCGGGTTATGTGGTCGACAATAAGCCCGATCTTCAGGTCGGGCTCATTATTCCGGGACTTCTTATTTGTAAGTCTTTAGTCTTTATTTAATACTGAATTTATTAAAATTCTAAAATCAATTGTAATAATGTTTACACGATCAATTGTTAGTTAAAAGTATTTTAAAGGTTAAATTAATATGTCAGTTTTTACTATGTTGCATAGCTAAAATGCTTACTCACTTCGAAATTTGACAAATATTTCATGAGTTTTGAGTTAAAATATTCCTGTGCTCTTCATGTTTTGCCGACTTAACTCTTTTGGTTTTTCTTTTAATCAATTTTAAAAATTCTAAATTAGATAAATATTTAGTTTAGATTCAGTTAAATAAAATAAATTTAGTTTAAATTCGACTAAATTGAGTTAAATTACGCAAATATTGGGAAAATGTCCACCATTTTATCTCTAACTCTACCCCTTCACTCTGGCTAAACTAAATATTTTTACAGTTAAAGCTTACATGCAACTGTTTTAATTATTAAATAGAAATTAAAATTTTGTCAATAATTAAAATTTAATAATTTAATAATTGACCTTAACTAATGACTTAGTTTTGGTTTAGCCAAAAAACAACTTAACATTCACTTTAGTTAAGTTAGTTTTGAAGTTCAACCCAAATATATTTTAACTTTATTTAAAAGTGCGATCGAAATGATTTGTAGTTATGATCTGAGGGCCAAACCACTGCCAAAACACTACAAATCTATCACCAGTTTCGAGAATAAAACAGAATTTTTAAAAACGTCAAAACTTAAAACGTCGTAAAATATTGGTTTACTAAAGCAGTGGATTTTTGCTAAGATAGTTATAAATAGATTTGTGTCTTATTTCATGGTTTGGTTATAAATATATAATTTTATTAACGCATACAATAAGAGTCTTATGAGACTCTCTCCTCTCCTCTCTCTCCTCTCTATCTCTTTTTTTCTCTCTCTCTTCTCCACTCTCTTCCCCACTCTGTTTCTCTCCCCTCTCCTCTCTACTAATCCTTTTTCAACTTTTCTCTTCATTATCTAATTCCAATCTTTAGTGAAGTTTGGCGACACCTATACCACTATAATCCATCTCTTGGTTATCCCATTTTTGAATCTCTAATTCAAATCCAAACCCAAAGTTTTCGCAAAAGATCTTAGCTTAGGATAACATACAAAGTGTTTCCAATTGACCTCAATTTCATCGCTATTTCAATGGCATATCAATAAAAGTCTTAGCGAAAGCTTTTCTAAACATTCAATTAATTGTATTTTGTTTAGATTTTTTAATGCTTTAATTTTAATTTTAATAAATTTGAATTTTAGTTTTACAAATATTTGCGTCTGAAATAAGTTTAGTTTATTCTAAACTTCAATTTCAGTCTAAGAATATTCTATAGCTATTGATGTCAAAGAAAGTCGGAATAGTTTTTGTTGTTTCAGACAATTTGAGTTCAACTTATTTTGAGGTCACATAACCTTAACATCAATTTATGACTTTTGCTTAAATTTTTGATTTGTTTTTCAATGGTTTAGTACTGACATTGAAATTGAAATTTTCTAAAAATTACTTTTTTAATCAAATTATTTAAAAATTTTAATTAGTTCTCGAAAACCTAAAAAATACATTAAAATAATTGATTAGAATTGAAAGTTAAAACTTAATAACGATATTAAGTTTAATTTATTTTAAGAATACTTTTTTTACAACAGTTTCAGAATTCAAAGCAACTGTTTCTTAAAGAATGTATTTTTGTAGCAAAACATTTCCAAAACTGATTAATTATATGCGAAATAAATTCTGACTTTTCTTTAATTTCTATTTATAATTCAATTCGACTTTTGAAACGAAATGTCAAAAATAGCGACAAATAGTGTCTTCAAACAGAATAACAACAGAAACACAATCTCAGCATTAAAGCAGTTATTTGTTTATTAGAAGTAAATAGTTTTCTAATAATTTATTTTAAATGAAATATTAGCAAGAAAACAGATTTAAATTTAATCTTCTAAACTATTAATGTTAAAAATTAAATTTAACTAAATATTTATTATAAAAATGTTTAAAACTATTTTATCTAATTTGCAATTCATTTATTTATCTATTCCATGCTATGTATATCCGATTATTTTTCTTAATTATCAATAATTAAATTTATTTTAAAATTATTTATTGAAAAATAAACATGATTAGTTCTCTTATAATTTGATAAACTTATTAAATTGAATTTAATTTGTTTAATGAATATTTTTAACAATTGCTTAGAATATTGAGTAAAATAGCACATAATAAGTGATACAATAAAAATTGTTTAATGTTTTTAAAATCTAGTAACAAATGTTCTCATTATTTAAATAATTTTTTGTTTTTAAGTTTGTTTTGTTTTTCATCAAAGATAAATAATTTCAAAATTGTTCTGGTTAATATTCTTGAAAATAACGAAAGTTTTATTTACATTTTGACTGAACAGCTCTCGATCTAATTTTGTTAAATTTATTATTTTATTAGAAATAATAGAATATTTTAATTATGCAATTATTGACTGGTTTTAAAAACCTATCAACAAATCCACGCATTTCCTCAAAATCAGAATTGTTTACGAATTTTATTTATAACAAATTCACTCAAGAATTCTCATAAGTTTTAACTAAACCCCAATTCTTAGAATTAAAACTATTCTTAACTATTGATTCTATTAATATAATTATAAATTTAAAGTTATCTGAATTCTAGACTAAGAATTTTGATTAATATAAACAAATCAAATAAAAATTTTAACAAAATATTTATTGAATTTATTTGAGAAAAAATTTAATCGAAAAGATAAATATAACCCAAATAAACAAAATTTTGTTTTTGATTTATATTTATATTTATTAAACACGCAAGTGCATTTTAATGCTATGAATTCAGTTGTCATTTCAACAAAATATCAAAACAATATTCTTATCTTAAGCTAATTTTTTCGCATAAATGAGTAATTTTTTTTCAAACAATCTTAAGTAAAATGTATTTAAAATTAGAAAATATTGACACTTCAGCGAACTTGACGTTCCATTTGATACAAACAGAATATTCTAATTGCGGCGAAAAATACAAATTTTTGCCAAAATTTTTTAGTTAAAAAAAGTTTAAATTTATAAATATATTGTATATAAATGTATATAAATATATATAAATATTCCACACATTGAAGAGTTTTTTAAAAATAGCTTTAAGTCATCTAAAGATTCAAATATTTTTGCAAAAATATTTGCTCTAAAATACTGACTAAAAGTTTGGTTTTAATTATCAATTAATATATTATTGAATTCAGTATTTTATTTGAAATTTTCGAAACAAAAGCAATTAATTATTTTTGAAGAATTCAGTTTAAAATAACATTATTCTTGAATTTAATAAATAAATAAATAATTGAATCAAAGTTTTGCGAAAATGGATTTTATAGCACAGTATTAGTCATACATTTGTGATGTGTCTACGAATTTTTGAACATTTTTTTGTATACAAATTGTCAAACAATTTGTTAATAATTATAAACTTTGAAGCGATTAGATTCTGAGCACTAGTATTGGATTTTCGATTAGTTGTTCCACTTTTTGGACCAATCCTTTCATTTTGTTAATCATTTTTGCCATTAAAGAGCCAAAACATCTGTAAACTATAATTTCACACATTTTAACATTTACTTTAAGAGCAATATATTTACACAAAATTCAAACAATTTATTCTAATTCTAATAGAATAACGCGAAACCAATCTATATGTATGTATTAGAGACTGAGTGAACAAAAATTTATTTATTTTACTTTTATTTATCCTTTCAGTTCACAAATGTTTTTAATGGTTTCCTTTAGAAAAGGTTTAGAAAAAAGAAGAAAATTAGAAAAAAATTATAATATTTGATCAAAACAGCGATAAATAAGCGATTTATAAGAAACTGCTTATAATATGTAAATGAAATATTGATTTATATAAACAGAAATTCTAATTAATTGACAAAACAATACAAATATAATAAATGAAAGCAATGACTCAATTAGAGCCGATCCGGCATTTCCGGTTCAATTACATCGAAATACTGATCCAATTCTTCGGTTTTCATTTGGCTATTGTTTCGAAAGCCGGGACTTCTGTCTCTATTCGGGCGCAGTTCGCCATAAACCAAATGTCTGGCCAAAAGACCCCTTCCGGCCCTATTGCCTCTTAACTCAGACCTAATTCGATCAATAGTTTGTGGATTGCTTTTGACGGCATTAGTCGAGTCTTGTCGAGTAGTGCCAGCCCTCGGAGTCCAACCACTATCTCCTAACCTATGATTCAAACAAAAATCTCGAAATGTGGGACACAAGCCGTCCGATTGGCGCTGAGGCGGGTTCGGGTTCGGGTTCGGGGCCACTGTTTTCCATTTGTTTGCTCTCCAGTTCACGGGTTGTATACCTCTACCCAACGGATAGCGCAAAACATCCGGCGCTAGAGTTAACTGATCCGAATGAAGACATAATTAAATAATTCTAAACAATTCAAAACTAATTATTGAAATACCGGATCACTTGTGCCGACCCGAGCGCCCATTTCCGCAATTGGTGTTAATATGAGAACAATTCCATTCTTTTGAGCACTCCTTTCATCTTCATTCTCGACATAACTAACCTCTTCGTCATCCGAATAGTCGTTTAACTCGACCACTGGTACCGACTCTGCCGGTGCTGTCGGCCGGGCATTGCTATACGACTCAGTTATCTCTTCGAAGTCAGAGTCTGTATAAATATCCGACTCTTCGTCTGAGTCGTAGATATCGTAAATGAATTTATCGATCATTTGGTCCAAACTATTGATTCTATAATTCTATAAATAATTCAATTAAATCGATCAGAAGTTTAGTCTTTAATTAAGAAATGCGTTTAAAAAAGTGCTTAAAAAACAATTTCAGTTCAAATGAGCACTTGTTTTGATTTTGAACTTTGAATCGACAGAAATGTGTGAAAGTGTGGATCGACTGACAAATTGTTTGATCACATGATTTGTTCAATTGTTTTAAACTTTTTTATATTAATTACGAGTTTTGCTTATTTTACCATTTGATACAATACACTAAAAGTTTGATTTAAATTCAAGTTTTGATCAATTTTTAAATTATTTTAATTTATAAAAATGATTGAAATATCAATTAAGAGACAAAAAATTTATTATTATTTAATTCAAATTATTAGTTGATATTCACTAAAACTATATAAATGATTAATTTTCACTCAAAAATTTGTCCCAGGGTATTTTTGCCCAACTTGTTTAGAATAAATTTTATTTTATTAAAAAGTATTAAATATCAAATAGATTTTAGTTAAAATAAATGAATAAATGATTGGATTTTTATAAGTAATTTATTGCAAAATCATTTGTTATTTCTCTTCCCAATCCGTCAATTGTTTATTTAATCTAATATTTCCTTTAGTTTTAAATATAAACAAATTTGAGTTTAAATGAGTAGTAAATCAATTCAAAAAGTCTTATGAGTTATAGCACTCGTGATTAAGGAATTTAATACTAAATACTAATGAATTGCTAAAAAATAAAATACTCAAAACACTCATTGATCTACAAATGTTAACATGTGCAAAATTAGGCCGAATATCAGATATAGAAGAATATTATTTAAATATAAGTTTAAATTGTGATTCAGTGCTATTATATTTCAATACTGACTCAATTTTGAGTCAACGCTTACAAAAATAGACAATTAATTGGAAAAAATAACTTGATTATCTTTTAACATTGATTTTTAGAAGGAATTATGAGAATTATTTAGAATTGAGTCAAAAATTAACAAAAACATAATAAATTTAAACTGTATTCAATTAATGAAATTACTTAATTAAATTTTTTTAATTAGCAAGTATATATTAATGAGTGAAAAATTTAAACTTATTATGCTGCATTTAAATTTAATTATTATTTTTGAGTATAACAATTTAATTTATTAACGATTAAATTTATGATTTTAAATAATATTTTAACTTGATTAAATATTTTATTATATAAACATGTCAGTGTTTGTCCGCAGGAGAACAAACAAAACTAAAGATATTGACAGAATTTTTATATTTATAAGTTTAAAATTAATATTTAAATCAATGACAAGTGTTTTATTTGTGATTGCTAAAATTATTAAATTTTTATAATAGTAATATTTTAGATTAAAAAATTTGACTAAAGTTTTAATTTCAATAACAAAGAATGCAAGCTTATTTTACAAAAAGTAAAGTTTAAACAGATTAAAAGTAAATTCAATTAAATGAGTTTAATTTTATTTTTAATACAGTATTAGTTTTTATCTGAAATTAACAGTTTAAAAATATACAGGCGAAATATTTACAGTTTAAATATATTTTTTAAATGATTTTAATACTAATAACTAGTAAACAAAAAACTTGCTGTTTTACTTTTAATCAAGTGAAAATGTTTTATCAAGATGTTAATTAAAAAATAGGTATTTAAATTTCGTTGCATTGTATTTTTGTAGACATTATTTGAATTATTTATTGATTAGTATTAATAAAAAAAAAAACATTTAAAATGCTAACTGACTGAATGACTTAGCCTCGCAAGACGTGGCTCAGGACAAGAAGACATTGGAGACGTACGCCGTCACCCATATCCTGAACCTGGCCTATGGCGTTGCAAACGCATTCGAAGACGACTATAACTACAAGAAGTTTGAGATTCTGGACGTTCCCGAAACCGATATTCGCAAGTATTTCGACGAATGCTATGAATTCATAGACGAGGCCCGACATTACGGCAATTGTTTAGTCCACTGCAATGCCGGTGTCTCGCGTTGTACCGCCATTTGTACGGCTTATCTCATGTATAAAGAAAAAATGAATTTTACCGATGCTCTCAATACTGTGAGTTATACTTTGTTTTAGTTGTTTTGGTTAATAAATAGATTTATTTTTACATAAATTGATTTGAAAATTTATATTAGTCATGCAGATATTTAAAATTTAAACAGTTAGTTTGTAGATTATTTATAAATGATTAAGTTTTAATTTATTCAAGTTTAGTTTAGTTAAAAAGGTTTAGATAGAAAAGATTGGCTTATTTCACAAATATTAGATTTTAAAACATGTTTAGTTGATAACAATTGACAGACTATAGAATTATAAAATTTAAACTATTTATAAATATTGAATTGAACTGAACTGAATGGCTGCACAGGTACGAGAAGCGCGTCCGTTCTGTAAACCAAACGACGGGTTTATGAAACAACTGCAGGAATACAGCGATGAATTGAGAGGCGGCTCAGGTCTCAAAGAAGCCAATGTTGACGACGCGTTCACTGCCCGACAAAGGGCTGAGATAGAGGCCGAAAAGGCTGCCATTTCTGGTTTGACTTAGTTTTCAATTTTTAATTATTTATTTCGATGATTAGTGTTTGTAATGCATTTGTACTTAACATTGATTTGAATGTAAAATAATTGCTAAAAAATTTTCAAGCATTAATTAACTGTTTAAAGTAGTCTAGTTTATAGATGTTTAAAACAAATTAAAACTAATTTAATGTCTTTTAAACAAAAATTGTTGTAATTTAAATGAATTACTAATATCTTATTATAATTTATTGTTTATCTAATCTAGCATGGTTTAATTTATCATGATTTTGCATAATAGAAAAATTGAAATGTTATTAATAATTAAAATAACATTTAAAATATGAACTCATTTTTAAAAACAATTAACTCAATTAAAACCTGTAATGAAAATATGTAATTATTTTATTTATTATAATTTTCAAAAAATAATTGAATGAAATATTATATAATAATCTGAATATGAATAATAACAAACAATCTTGGTCAAACACTTTTGTTAATTAAATTTCATAAATAAATTGAATGAATGAATTATAAAACTAATTAACGCAAGAATCCAATTAAACAGTTAATAAAACAATGAAATATTGAATAAAAGAAAACTTGAGATATAATACTCGAAATAATAAAATAATGTCTGGCCTTCAGGTTCGTCGAGTGTTAAGAATAAGTTGAAGGAATTCGGAGCCACATTGAACGCTGTCTTCGCCCAAAGAGCCAAATATATCAGTCCAATCAAATTGCCGCTCAAGAAGAAGTCGGTTCCCATTGACACTAAAGCTCCTCCCAATGTCAAGGCTCCACCACCACCACCCCCTCCACCCGGTAATATCAAAGCACCGCCACCTCCACCCCTACCCGAACAGAAGAGGTATAGACAGGAACCACCAAAGGCTAGACCGGAACCGCTCAAAGTTAGAGAAGAACCGAAAAAATTGATAATAAATAAAGAGATGAACAATAGGTCAGTGAAAGAGCCGAAGAGTCCGACAGTCGACGAAACGCCGATCTCTGTAAAGGCGTTTAGAAAGAACTTTGAGCTTAACAACAAACCCGAAATACCTAAAGTGCACAAAACTCCGGCCACTCCGACCCCTAAGACTAATGCTGTCACTAACAACAGTCCGTGGAATAGATCCCAATCGCCTTCTAATCTTCGTCCGACGCCGGAGGACAGTAAGGAAAGTAAGAAAAAAATTATTATTAGACAGCGATCTAAGGAAGGAAAGGAAGTGACTGAAGAACAGCCCAAACGTCGTTCGACAAAAGATTTAGTCGACGCCATCGAACGCGTCAATAGTCCTACTTCTGGACAGAGTTCTGGGAATACGCCATACAATCAAAGGCGAAGACAAACGACACAATTAGTCGACACAAATGCCAATTCAAATAATGATTTTGGAAATAAACAACCGATTCGTCGAAGAAATCGTGAAATAGTGAACGAAGTGCCGGCGCCCCCACCGCCCCCTCAACAACCGGTGTCGCGAACCATAAAACTGGTGAAGCAATCGTCAGCCTCGCCGTCACCGGCCGGCTCGACTCCCCAGAGCTCAAACCGCAATTCGCCGCAACCGCCGGTCAGTCACAGTCCATCTCCGACGCCGTTTGGGCCACAAGACGGCGAACCCTCAAAGATGGTGTTCGGTAGGGTTCGGCCGCCCCGGCTCTCACTGACCGGACGGACTTTATCTCAAGCGTCGCAGACATTACAGGACGTGAGTAACAAAGTTGCCAATAATGATAGCACTACTTCTTCTCTTAGTGGCCAATCGGCATCTAATTCCCGATCTGAATCTCCCGTATTATCAGCTGTTGGCGACAATAGATATACCAAAACAACACAATCAGTGCAATCAAAGAGTCCATCAAAAGAGCCATCAGTTAAAGCCATACAATTGTCGGCACAACAGCTCACAAATAGTGCCCCAAATGCCAAATCAGTTCCAAATTGTTTGGAGGATAAACGGACAGCCATTTCATCACTAAATTCAAAGCCAAATACGTCGAATCGGTTTAAGAAGAGCTGTTCTCCTAGTTCTTCATTAGGTGAAGACTCGTCTGACGAAGAACTAGTAGTGAAGACAAGTCAACCAAAGATTACTTCAACGCTTACTATGCAATTAAAACCTAATACTAAGCAAAATATTACTAAACTTAACGATAACTATGAAGAGCCGCAAAAGAATGACTTACCCCTAACTGAGCCATCAAATGATAATCGCTTTAACAGCAAAAGAGTTCCTTTAGGCAAGACTTCGGGTCAGCAGTCGTTCGAAAAGAACAAAACTGGTCTCAACCGGTCATCCAGTGCTCAGATCCTCAAACTAATTAAGTCGAACACAAAAGCGGACTTAGGGTTAGACAGAGTGGCCGAAGAGGACGACGAGATCGAGGCGTTGCTCAATGAGTTGGAGAAGGAGGGCGTCGAGAACGTGGACTGGGATGAGCTCAATGTCGACTACAAGGAGGTCAAGGACATCATCGACAACGAGAAGACTTCCGACCAGTCGTCGGATGAGTCCTCCGATGATGACGACGACAGTGATGACGACGAGGCCGTCCATATGATTATCAACAGACAGGCGCCGGCACAGGAGTCCGACGACGACTTCGAGGTCGTGGACGACGATGACGACGACGAAGACGACGAGAACTCCAAATAATTTAAAGCCTTTTCAAAGCTATTATTAAACAAATTCGCGTTTATTCTCGTTATTGAAGTTAATTTCAAAATTTATTTTTCGTATTATTTCTGTTTTAATCTTTGATTTTGGAGAAAAAAAGTTTATAAAAAGTTATTCGAAATATCGGAAAAACAAAGTTTTTGTTTATTTTGTTTCAGAAAAACTACTTCTAATTTAATATTTTGTTTAATTGAAACACAAGTCATATATAATAAAAATTCGTATATTGTTTGCTCAAAATGCAAAGAATTTGATTTTCAGATTGAATTTTAAAATATGTATTTGAGATAAAAAAAAAGTAAAAAAATTATTTGAAAAAAGCATAACTTATATAATGTTTTATCATTTGTTTTATTATTAACTTAATTATATTTGAAGTAATATATAATATTAAATACAATTATAAATATATTATACATAATAACTAATGCAAAAAATATATGTTTATTACAATTATTTTATTTCGGTTTAAATAATATTTCATTTGTGATACTATTTTAAATATGGCGTAAATAAGAGATTTTTTGAAATTATGTTTTGAGATTTTCATTTGATGGCAAATATTATGAACCAATTATTATTAATAAATAGTCTTTTAATATTGAATAATATAAGTTTGTTTATTAATTTATTTTAATTTTAAGCTTTGACTAATTTAAACTTGTAGAATATCTTTATTAAACATAATTTACTCGAATTGTAATTTTATTTAAATAGTATTGTTTAAATAATATTTTTTAGTATAACTCAAACAACTAATTTATTGAGCTAATTATTCTGTTTAATAATATAATTTAAGCTAGCTTAAGCTTAAAAAACATTAATTTAGCAAAAATATTTAATTAATTAATTAAATAATAAAATAAGATTTAAAATTGAATAATTTGAGAAAATTTCTAATTTTACTATTTAGATAACATTTGTACAGTATACATTTGTTAAAAATACACATGAAACAGTTTTATTAAAACAATTTAATTCTTATATAACAGTAAAGTATACTTTATTTAAAAATAGCAAAGAATATAATCAAAGATGACACAAGAACAGGGATTAAAGAACAAGATCAGGCAAAAATCCCCCTGATTTTGAAAATTTGGGTTTATCCCCCCCTTTAGCATTTAGTTCTCGAAAAGGTACCCTCCACCTCGACTTTTTGATTTTTTTAGCCAAAATTAGGAAATTTTTCCTAAATTAGGGCTAAATCCGGTTTAAATCCAGTTAATTTTGCTAAATTTAGTTTAAATTCAGTTTAAATCTAGTTAAATTAAGAAAAATTTCATCATAAATATATAGTTTTTTTGAACGTTTTTGGAAAAATCCCCTCCCTGATCTTTCCTAGGTTTTTGGCCAAAAATTTGAGAAAAATCCCTCCCTTAATCCCCCTGGATCGGCCGACCTTTACGATCCCTGCACAAGAAGGAATATAAACTTTTATGAGTACTACCCTTTATTTGGATTAGTCAGGTGGGTATATTAAAAAATACCTACTATTTTTTAAAATTTGGTAAATAATTTCTCGCCATAGGTAACTCAACTATGTATTGACGGTGCTAAATTTTTTAGATTTTTATTTGGCAAAATATAATAATATTTTTGGTAAATTGAATTGAATTTTGGTCTAAATTTAGTTAAATTGAGAGTGAATGCTAAAACAGCGAAAAATATACCCTATTTTAATATATTTCTACTATATTAATGTTTATTTAAGGTTTAATGAAATAATCGGCCATTTATTCCCAGATATACCCTCCTTAGTCGGTTGACCTTGACTAACCCTGATTAAAAATAAGCAACCAAAGCACTAATTTCAACAAACTAATCAGAACACAACGAATTCTTTAATAATTACTGCTCTAAATTCTATAATATTCCGCAAACTTTAAAGCTTGTACGTTTTAATGTAAAACACATTTTTGCTTTTAGATTTTCAAGACTATTGAGTATTTTTACTAAAACTAATTTTGTGTAAAGTCTAACCAAAACCATCTCTGATCTAAACAAGTTCTAAACGCAAGAGTTTATGCATATACAAAGTACTTGGACGCAAATAATTAGTACGCATCTTTTTTCCCGATGAATAAATTCTAAAAATAGCCAAAATCCGAATAACATATTTGTGTGTACATGACCTGGTTTATAGATATTATTGTGCGAATGAGGTTCTCATATTCACTCGACTAACATAAACAAAGTTTCACTTTTGATTGCAGAATACGATGCAATAGAACTGAGGGATGAGTTGAGAAAAACTGTTAAAAAACTGTTTGTTTGAAATCTAGAGTAACGACAAAATAGACAGACATTGAACTGATTATTTGTAAAGAACTAAATTAGAGCATTGTTTGCAATCAAGAATATCCATTAATATTCGCAAAATAAATGATATTTTCAACAGTTTTTTAAGTGATTAACTTATTTATATCTCAATTCTTTCAGACATTTTCAAAACATTGTAATGTCTTCTCATTTTCAATATTAATATTTAAACTCTCAAAGCACTGGAAATTATAGTTCAAATTTAAAAAGATGTTTTTATATTTTATTTATTAATAAACCTTTGAAAAAAATATTGCTTAAAATTATGTAATTCTGTACATTTGAACTGAAGCCAAAAAATGAGTTTTGCCGACAATTGAGATATTCATGAATTAGTTGCCGGATCTGTAATTATATAACAATCTATTGAGGCATTAGTTACGGTTACTAAACTAGATCAAGATCTAAACTAGCTGGCTACCCTTCTCTAAATCAACATCCCTTTCCCTTAAGCGCAGACATTTGGAATTGATGTATAATTAAAACCAATTTTAAGATTCTATTTACAGAATAATCAGTATTTGACTTAAAATTAATTGAAATTAAAGGAATCAATAAATTCGATGGTTTTTCAAATAGATTTTAATAAACATCGAAAACATAATTGAATTTAAAGTAAAAAAGAGTTATAGAGAAAGATTGAAAATATATTAATTTATTGTTCACTTCCAGGGAATCGAGTCATTAGTCTCTAAATAGTAATTACCGATCGCTCTATTGTCGCAATGATAACCTAATTCGGCGGCAATTACTACTCGTTTTACTTTAGTCACCGGTTTATCGACATCCGGGGGCGGATCGAGAGTCCATTGGGTCTTGAGTTCGCCCGGATTCTCAATACTCCACATAAAGAGCTCAACCGAACGCATATGATTGCCGGCATTCGTGAAGTCTTCGGCGTTTGGCTGATCGTAGCCGTAGTTGACGTATATGTCGAGAGAGCCCAACGGCTTGAGTGTCCCGTAATGGTTGATCAGTGACAGTAGGTCTGGCGACCGGAACTTGTGGTGACTATCCGTGTGAATGACATCTGTGAACTGGGAATCCGTTTTGCGTAACATATTCTTCTCGTTCGCCTTCTCGAAGCCCGGGCCAGCCGGGTCTAGACCTGGGATTCAATTCTCATATTTAGTATTATTTCGATATTAATTATTATAAATTAGACTAAAATTAATCAATGTTTAAGACATTTAGATAATCGTATTGATTAATAATCTAAAGATTAATAAAATCTATAATTATGTTATGCTTTAGAATTCTATTTAAAATAAAACATTTAAAAAGCTATTGACACACTTCTCACTTCCGAATCCCAATCATTACTTAATTAATAGTTTTGAAATGTTAACTTCAAAAATAAATACAAAATATTATCTATAAATACCTGTAATTCTTGCAAAAGAGGCACAATTTTTGACAGAACTATTTCGCCCACTTATGCCCATTAGATGCGCTAAATGTAGAGAATTTCGGATAAATTATATATAAATTATTGAAACAACAAAAATATATTGATTTACCTCCTAATCCAAGTCCAATTCCCCAGATCTTAATCTTCATTCCAATCTTTTTCTTAATCTCCAAAACATAACCGGCCAACCAGACACCTGAGTGAGGGAATGGAAATTTTGGTTTTTGTTGGCTATGTTTTAGAAATTGGATTTAAAACAAAATAAAATTTAAAAAATTACCAATGGGTTCGACATTAACAGCAGCCGTAGAGTACTTAAAAGCGGCCAATTCTGCGCCTTTACCCCAACCCACGATCGCAATCGTCTGTTCCGACTCTTCCAGCATTTTATTCTTCATGTCGTGCATCCATTTCGTCTGAAAATTAGTTTTTGTTATGTTTTCACTCAATTTGTTATAAATTAGAAAAAAATTATTTAATTCTTACATTACTATTGCCCCAAAAGCCATGGGTTATAAAGACAATCCGAGGCAACGACAGAAGTCCGGCCTCTTTCAACTTAGAGACCGCTTTCTGTGGATTCATATCCAGTCCCACAACAAAAGGCTGTCCACCATTTGGTCCGTAAACTAAAATTTCGGGTTTGATCTCATCCAAACTCATTGGATGAGGCAATGTATTCAAAGCCAACATTTTTCACTCAATAAACTTATCTATTATTAACACAAATGTAAATAAAATTCAACACAAAATCAAATTCCTAAGCCTTTTAAAAACAATTCTGGTTTTTCACAAAAGTTCAAACCAGAAAAATCATTAAAACTATTTTTTCTTCGATTAGTAATAAGTTTTGAATTAATTTGAAAACAATTGTTACGTTAGCACCAAATCTCTGTTCATTCAGTTAATTAATTAACGAAATAAATAAATTAACTTTAATTTCATGATTACGTAAACACATATTTGAGTTGAAGTCTTAACTCCGAAAATATTGACAAAACATTTTTTGTAGCGATTCTTGTTCTGCGGCCGCACTCACAGCCAAACCTAAACGCATTCGTCTCAACACTAAAGGAAATATGGGATTCGAGAGAAGACTTGGCGTGAAATCTAAATTTAGAATTTTATGTGTTTTTAGGATGAGTTTGAAATTCCTCTCCTATGCCATGCCTTGCGTTCTATACTCTTGTGTTTCGTTTTTTCTGAGATCAGGAGCAGAACTCACTGACGATAAGACTTTTGTGAAATGCCTTAAATTTCAGATTACATTCCTTTAAGAATAGAAATTAAAGAATTTAATCTATTTTTTCGAAACTATTTAATTTTGTTGAAACTGTAATAATTTCAGTTTCTTTAGTCGATTAAAACCGAATTCTGTTGTTTTCTGCAATTTTAATGTTTTTCTATTCATTCAAATTACTAAATATATAATAAATAAAATATCAATTACTAGATCTGTCACAACATTGTAAAAGTGATCACTTTATTCGCCATTTGTTCTAAATTTGAAAATAGTTTTTAAATATAAACATAGAATCGTTAACTGATACGAGGTTTAAGATATCGGCCCTCGAAGTCATTACTCAATTATATATATTATATATATATATATAACTGTATATATATAAGCGATTAATATATGAAATAAATTTTGTTAAAAACAATAAAAATTAATAATTAATTATAACTTAATTTTGTTTATTAATCGAATAAATGCCAATTAATATGATTTACAATAAAATGCGAGACATTTGTCGAAAAACAAAGTAAATATATATCTCTACTATTGGTATAAATATTAGTGCAAAAATCTAAAACTATTACCCGATTAGTGCATTCCAGTTTCAAGGGTCAAAGGTCACAATAAACGCTTTTCAAATACATATTTATAGATAAAATAATTTCTGAAATGTATTGCATTTTTGGGTAAATTCGATTAAATCTCATAAAAAAATAATTGAACTAAAGCTGTCATTTGTCTACTGGAGTCCAGGGCTCAGAGCCATTGGTTTCTAAATAATAACAACCGTTTGAATGGTTACCAAAATAACAATGAAATCCCATTTCAACGAAATTCGAGGCTTTTATCAACTTTTTCACTGGTTTTTCAAATTCAGGCAAACCGTCCAATCGGTCGAATGTCCGAAACTTTCCCGGATTTGCAATACTCCAGATGTAGAGGTCAATCGCACGGGTATGGCTGCCCGCTATGTGGAAACCAGCGCCGGGTTGGCGATAGCCGTAGTTCGGGTAGAAGTCAATACTTCCCATTGGAATGAGTGACCCGTAATGATTAACCGGTGATATCCAGTCTCTCGGATCAAACCACGAGTCGTAGCCATCCGTATGGATCACATCAACAAACGAAGCGTCAGTTTTACGCAATTGCTTCGTATCTTCGCGTTTCTCAAAGCAGGGCCCGGCCGGGTCCAGGCCTGTGCTCAGAACAGAG
>JAQFXP010000714.1:0-25453 GCA_034693685.1 Belba bartosi
AAAAATAAAATATGAATCAAATTGAGTTAAGATATTAAAATTTTTTTATTTTCTGTTTTGGGCCGAAAACCAAAGTTTCTGCTCATAACTTATTATAAGTTAAAGCACTTTATTATACTCTATATTAGCGGCTGCCAGATTTTAAAATTGGCGTGTAGAATTTAATTATACTTTATGAACTGTTCATTCAAACTAAAGATATTTTTAATTCCCAACAAATAGTTTTAACAACAATTTTTAATTCTAAATAAATTGCTATAATTGATGAGTAAACAAATAAAAAATATACGAATAAACGTTTATTCTATAAAGTATCCTGCTCATTTATACCAATTAATATGATCAACATTATTTTAACCATGAAAAAATTATGGTTATTGGATTGAAATTAAAGATCTTATACCTCTATTATATCCTATTTTATTGATTCAATTAAAAACCCAAATATCTATTAATATATATAATATATTGCGGAAAACGAATATTGCTTTCAATTAACTGAATAAACATGAAATACCGTTAGACTTAGACTGGCTTTGAGTTGAAGTTATAATAAACTTGTTTTGGACACTAAATAAATATATTAATAATAAGTTCAGTTTTGAATGAAACGCATTGATTAGCTTGTTTAGATTTTTATTCAATTTAATGATATGAATAGATTACAAAGTGAACTCGAAATAAGAAAATTGAAAATTCAGACAAATTGAACTCGTTTTTCATCAACAGATTCGTGTTTTTTGGAATGGTTTTGACGATTGAGTAAAAAGTGTTAAAAATTACAATTTTTTAATATCTTAATAGATATTTATATATTAATACAGAGGTTAGTGAAAAGTTTTAGACGTAATATAATTAATGAAATTAATTATATTTTACAATTAATTATAATTTTATATTTTATTCTTATATATAGTAATAATAATAATAATAATATAATACAAACAATATTTATAAAACTTTTAGCGATTTGTTACTCAATCAATATCACAGTCTTTACATAAATACAGTACTTCTGTTGAAATTGAATTTCAGACAAAAAGTCGATTTCATAGAGAAATGACTGGTTTTGGAGACCTTCTGACTGCAGGAATCATGACATTCGCGATCTTCCGCTTAGTATTGAGCGCATAGTTTGTCTGATTCTTATGTCTGATTAGATTGCCATTCGTGTCATTGTTATTGTTGTCGTCGCTGTTGTGGTTGTTGTGGTTGTTATGACTTTTGCCGAATACGTGTCCGAAAGCACTGAACACTCGGGAAACGGTGACAATACTTAGTTTGCGGTGACTCTGAATTCGATTCGATTGAGAATCGGTGTGCGATCGGGAGTTCTTATGCGACTGATGAAGAAGCCATTCAAACGCTTCAGATACACCCAAATTGCTGTCGGCCGCAGAGATCTGTTCGGACATAAGTTAATAATTTGATTAGCAATTCGTCACTCAATCTAATGCAAAACCTAAGCTTAGAATCAATGTAATGCTCAACAGTGCCTAACAGTGCCTAACAATGCCTAACAATGCCTAACAGAGTAGAGCTTCGAAAACAATTATCAATTATCGAAGAAATAACTATATTTTTAAAGCTATAAATAAATCTAATAGCGCTCAGTGGGTGTGCTTTGACCCAAATTTTTGCTAAACTTATTGAATTCTATTGCTTTGGTTCAAAAGAGTAAATATATTTTCTTATATAATCACTACCTGTGCGGACACATCACAACTAAAAAAATGTCTAAAAACAATCTTTGAATTACGTAAAAACTTAACAAAAATGTATTATTTAATTGATGACTAATTCGATCACATTTTGTTCCAAGTGTTTAACAAAATTGCAAATAATTTCATATATAATACAATATATCGATTGGAGAGTAAACAAAAAAATCAAATCAGAATCGATAGAGAATTTCAAACTTACTTCATAGAACTGAGAGCCGAATCTGAGCGCTAGAGTTGTGCCCTCATTGACACTGACTTGTCGGCCGACCTCCAAATCTCTTTTGTTTGCAATTAAAATGATGGGCACATAGACAGGGCCTCGGATTTCGGTAATGTATTTGAGATACCGTTCGGCCAAATCATAGCTTTCTCTGTCGCAGATACTATAGATTATGACGAAAGCTTCGGCCCATTCTATCTGATCCTTGTTTACAAATTTCTGATTATCCTTTAAAATCATAATTTAAGACAATTAGACAAAAGCTAAAAACAATAACTTTTTGTACCATACCGTCCAGGCCCTTGAAATGTCCAAGATCTCGACATTGGCGACCCCGTCATCTGTTTTGACCGTTTGCTGATAAAACCAGTCTTTAATGAAATAATAAAAAAATATTTACAATTTTAGCTTTTAATTATTCCATAACAGAAAAATACAGTTTGATCGTTTTATTTGTTTGTTTGTTTGTTAGTATAGAAAATATTTATCAGTTTAGAAATTTTTCTGTTTTTAAAAAATTCATTAAAAACTAATACTGAGAGTACGTCTACTGTACATTAAACTACATTTGTTGTGATTTTTATTAATATAAAATTCTTAAAGAATAGTGGAATTGAGTGAACGATAAGAGATCAAAGCGTGTCATACATTGGGGAGCAATAAACATTTGGAGCCTTTCCTGGAATTGATTTTTACAACTTCAATTTGATTTTTTTTTTCTAAGCGGTTCTAAACTTATAATAATTGGCTCCAAATAAACAAATTTATGTTTTGTCTAAAAACAAACTTTTAAAATTTTGTTGTTTACAGAAGTACAGGGACTTTTAAATTAAATAAATGCTATACCTGTACATGTAAAAAGTAAATGTAAAATAAATTCTTTGACTGTTTTTAGAATTTGTTTTATCTATAATTTTTATTTGACGACAATGTTGATTTGTAAATTATTTAAAGATATTTTTTTATTTATATTAGACTATATATTTAAAATAGTATTTATTTTTAGATTTATTCATAATTTGTTTAAAAAAACTATTTAAATTATTAACATTTAACATTTTTTAAACGTTTAAAATAATATTTATATGTTGTATATGTATATTAATTGAATTCCAAATTATTATTTATTTACAACTAAATGTATTAACACTAAAACAATTATTTTTAATTATTTATTATATTTTTGCAAATATTATTAATTCCAAGAATTTTATATTTATCACAAAATTAATTTTTCTTCAATCTTATCGTTTAAATCAATTCTTAACTCATTATATATTCAAAGCGTTCTGTAGTTCATAAGAAAATCAATTTATTACTAATAAATTAATATACTCAGTATGCTGAAAACTACAGTATGATAAAATTGTGAAAACCAATATATAAGTTAATTGAATCCTGATGGAAATATTCACGAATCTCTCATTTTTTATAAATAATTATGTTTTGACATTGAATTATCATATGATTTATTATTACCTGTATTTGACTTATATTCTCCAATATATCTCTTTGTTAGGAATCGTACAGTAATTGCTGTAAAAGAGGAGAAAATTTAATTAATTTTTAAAACTGTAACAAATATTATATTAATAATAAATAAATTATAAAATATATTATCATGTTTGCATCAAATTTAATCGTTCTTCGCTTAAGTAAATTATTATAATTTTTTTGTGTGACTAAAACTTGTGATTTTAGTCACATTTGCTGTGAATTAGACATTTATAGCTTATGTCATAATTACAAATAGCTTCGGGTGTTCTGTCAGACTGTGTTCTACTGTGCATAAAACTTATCATGCTTATTCTAAACTAAATTACACTGCGTGCAGTCAGTAGACTCGGCTGGAATTTATTTGAAATATTAAAATTTCGATTTACGGTAGATCTGAATTTGAAATTTTATCGAAAGTCAATCGCAATAAAAAAGATTTGTTAAATAGAAATGAAATTAGAAATAAAACTTTAGCCTTCGATTGATTACAATTACATCAAAATTCAATTAATATTTAAGTAGAAAAAACTTCGATTCGTTAACAGAAAAAGCGATTTATATTTTTCAGGTCATATAATATTAGAAATGTTTTAATTACAAATACAAATGCAATCAAATTGATATTTTTGGTGTATTTTAATTTAAATCGTTGTAAGAAAAAACAAACCAAATCTATTGCACCATAAAAAAGAACATTAAAAACAAAATTTAAACTTGTTAATTTTATTTCTTAATGAAATCTAAATTTAAATGAGTTGAGGGAATCAACTAAAAACATGTGCGTTATTGACATTCCTTTAATTCGATGCATTCGACGACACTTTGATTCTCTCACAAAAAACTACTAAAACTTCTTTTACACATCAATTGAGAGATATGTTTGTGTTATAAGTAGCTCAAGGACTGAGTCGGTTGAGAGAAAGAGAGAAAATAGTAGCATGCACATTTGAGCACAGTTTGGGGCTCAGTTCCAAATTAGCTTTAGGCCAAGGTGTGAAAAAATCTGTTAGACGTTTGTCATTATTCACACTCTCTTCGAATTTTTAGATTTATATCTTCGCTCAACTCAATTGGCATCAGAAGATATTTAGCACTAATCTGATTGTCACTATCGAATCAACTGTTCAATACATTTAAAGAATTTATATTTTAAAATCGAATTTGAACTCAATTTTTACGTTACATTAATATTTATGACTGTTTTTGTTTCCCAATTCTTAATATGTTTTCCAAACTATATCTACTGTACAAATAAAAACAGTGAATGTTTTAAACAGAAAACAAGAGAAACATAGCCTTAAAATAGATGAATAGATGAGGAAATACACAAATTTTTTGCTAATTTATTCATTTTTCATTAAAGCGTTTTATTTTCGGAAAAAGTGATTCACTTAAAAAATTATTCACAAAAAAAAACATTTTTCTAAATGTAATCAAATATAATAAGCTGTTAATCTATGAATAGAATAAAATTTTAAGAATAACATTAGATATGTTAACGAAATTTATCCCACGTTTTCCAGATAACTGACATTAAAAAACATATTTAGGAAATATTGCCATTAATGAGAGAAAGTTAAAGAATAACAGGATTCAATACCAGTGATTTGAGGAAGTTTGATTTCGAATAATCCAAAATGACTTAGAGTTAGTCTAACCTTAAATCAGAAATGATTTGCTGAGCGAATGAACGCTAAGTCGGGATTATTCGCTGCAATAGAAGCCACTGTAGACTCAATTGAGAGAAACGCCGATATATTGTCTATATTTTATTCACTCAAAGGTCATTGAATTTCTATTTCGGATAGCTTTCTAATTAATTACTAAAACTATATAAACTTTTTAAAACAAAAATTTTGTATTTTAAACATGCTAAACAATAAAAACAATAATATTAGTATAAATTAAAAACTATTTTGCAAATGAATAGAGAGTTTTGTTTAATGTCGATAATATTATTGAAATATTATATAAATAAAATTATCTATTTTTATATACACATGATTATTATATAAATATTAAATATTAATTTTAATAATTTTTCATGCAAATTTTAATTAAAGTTAAACTAATTCGCAAAAGTAATGACAATTTTAATATTTTTGATTATATTTCCATCTAATAATGACTTATTTTCGACTAATCCTAGAATTAAGTTCATAGCAAATGACAAAATTTGTATCTATTAACGATATTTAGAATTTGCAAATAACTTGTCAAAATTTCTATTGGAAACGGTTTTTATCCCCAATTCGTGTTACATAATATCAATCAATTAAATGTCTACAATATAAAGCCCTGATATAAAATAATTGCAAAAGTAATTATATTTTGTATTAATTTAATAATGCTGCCGCATGACCAAGCTGATTTTGTATGATTTTTAGTGCAGTAGTTAAAAGTTCAAACTGTTTGACAACAAAAGGACGTGAATTTAAAGCCAAAATAATAACATAAGTACTATTTTTTCAAAAAATATTTTAGTATTTTAAAAAATTGTATTGCTACTTATAAATTACTCTTGTATCATTAAAAACAGACTTGACTAATAAAATAATTTTTTGATATTATTAAATATATTCTCATATAATATACATTTTATGTTTTTTAGCATATATTTTAAACATATATATAAATAAATGCGTAAAATATATTTTAAGTCAAAACAATTTTTATTTTAATTCTTAACTTTATCACTAATTATTAGATTTTCTAAAAATAGTGCAAAAAATTTCTTTTTTATTTATTAAGAATTCCAGAATAAAAACAAATTCTTTAAGCCTTGTTAGTTAAAAAATATATAATAAAAACAAAACAAAAATTATTAGTTTATAAATATAAAAATTAAAAAAATATTTATAAAACAAACAACTAATTGCTTTAACAACTAGCAAATTTAATAAACTTGAAAATTTAAAGAATATTTGTTTAAACTATTAAAAATTTGTCATTTTTGAAGAACACTTGTTAGAAAAAAAATTATATCGCATAGAGAAAACATAAATTTTAGGAAATGAGCCAAAGAATGCTTAGAAATTGTTAGTCGATCTGATGTTTCATTGCAGGTCTACAACAGATCAACTCTGAAAGACATCTTTAAATACTCTGTTCTTAAGACGCTATGCTCTCAAGTTTAAGATATGTAAACAATTCTTGTGGACATTTGACGCCAGAAGATGTGCTGCAAAAGTCTACATATTTTAATGTTTGTGCTCTCAATGTCATAAAAGCATTTTTTTCTTTACTTGAATTTTGCTTTTCATTTAAATAAATTATTAATTCAATGGTTTGAAAGGAGGAATTGAGAAGGTCGGCCCATTCAGGGGGGGGGGTCAGGAAAGAAATTTTCCAAAAAAACGCTCACAAACATAATTATTTATGGTGAAATTTTATCTAATTTAACTGGATTTAAACCGGGTTTAACACCAATTTAGAGAATATTTCCCAATTTTGGTCAGAAACCCAAAATAAATTCGCAAAAAGTAGAAGAATGCCTTTTCGCAAACCAAATTCTAGGGGAATAAATACTAATTTTCAAAATCAGAGGAATTTGGTTGATCCCCCACCCCCCTCACTTTACGATCCCTGGTTTGAAAGCATACGTAGAGTCCATCAAAAGTGCAGACAAAACAAATGCAAATCAATTTCAAAGTCGAGTTCATTGATCGTTTATTTTTAATCAAAATTAATGAATTGAATAAAACAAACACTGAATGCAGGGCTTCATTAAATGCAAATGTTATTAGTATTTAACAATCAATCAACACTTTTAGGTATTCTATTGCAACACTTTTAATACAATCATTTCCTAACCTAACCAGACAGACATCACTCGGATCTCTCTCTCTCTCTCTCTCTCTCTCTCTCTCTCTCTCTCTCTCCTGCTCTCTCTCTCTCTCCCCTCCCTCCCTCCCTCCTTTCTCTCTTCTTATCCTTCTCTTTCCCTCTCTTGAATATTGTGTAAATAAATTTATAATCAAACAAATCATCAAATAATTAAATTATTGAAAGCATTTATTCATTTTTGTTGAATTGTACTAAGTCTTAAGAAACAGAACAACAAATTCTACTTTTGCTTAATCTAACAAATTTATTCTAAATCTAATTTATGTTTCATAATTATGGTTTAGCTTACTCATATTTATTAAATATTTGGTTTATACTAATTAAATAAACATTATTTTCGCTGAATTTTTTAGTTAATTAAATAATTTCTAATTGACCTGTTGAATTAAATTATTAAATAATTTTAAAATTATAATTTAACGAAATTCCAAGTGTTTGCATAAATTTTTAAAATAAGGATATTCCTGCAAATCTTATTAAGTATATATTAGAATAATTTTCTATTGTTGCATGTTAAGTCAAATTCAGCCTGGATGCATTACAGCTAAATTGGTTGATTCAATTGTAATTAATTAAAAATTTAAACAAAAATATATTCAAAATTTGTAAGAATATAATTAATTTGAAAATTATTATACCTGGATTGTTTATAATTAAATTTATATTTTGCATTTTGCAAAAGTTTATTTACAAATTCTAATGATCAGAATGTAAACCAACTACTAGTCAATAATTGCATTAATAAGGATCAGCGGTTGGTGTTTGTAATACCAGTTATCAATGTTTCTGACATAAGCTTAGACTCAAGAGTTTAAATTGCTTTTCATTCAATAGAAATATATCATAAAATACATAAATGTCTAAATGTCGTTTATTGAAGCACAAGAACTAGCGGTCAGAAGCAGTTCAATAATCATCTAAACAATAATTTACTCAAATAGTCGAATAATTGATTTAATGTCTCAATATTTCCTATTACAACAACTATAATAACTACAATACAATATTTGTATTATTCTATCGACAGACCAGTTAATTTTTAAAATATTTTTAAGTTTAACTAATTCTTTTTATGCCAAACAAATGTAAGTCAAATCTTTTAAATTTTTTTTGTCTAATTTTGATGTTATTCTACGGCTTAACGAAAAATAGCGATCGATTGAGTTTAAAACAAATAACATAAACAAGTAATTACTCTAATACTTAAATATTCGGAATAACAACCAAATTTTAGTAAACATTTAAAGACCTAATTAGTGAATTGAAGCTTAATTTTAAATAATCAATATAACGGCAAACTTACCACTCTTTCCAACATATTTGCCTCCAAGAACCAGAATCTTTATGCTTGACATTTGTGTCATTGTTTTTGACTTGATTTGACACAACAGAAGCATTCACTCAATTGTCTTCTTTACTGATCAATAAATTTCAATAAATTCTGATTTTTTAATAATCAGAATTGAAGAACAGAATCAATAAATAGTAAGTAATGTACGAAAACTTGTAAAAGCAGTTCCGATATCGAAATAGTTTGAACGTTGAATGAAAAGTCGCCAAAAGTTTAGAGTCATATAAATCATTTGATGGTAAGATTCGACACACGTGTTGATCCCTCCCTTCATCTCATCCAACACTACTGCGCACTCGAGAGCCCAGACTCCAACTCCAACTCCAACTCTAGACTTTAACTTAAGTTCCATAGACTGGCAACGATGTGGCCCTGGAGTAGATGTTTAATCTTTAACACGACCTCAAAACCTCAAAATGTTTAGCAATTAAACAATTTTTTTCTTATGAATAATAAAGGTCTCACGAGTCGGACCAGATTTAATGATTAAAACAATTAATTGATTTGTTGCTAAACTTATACAATAAAAGGTGTTTTCTTTCACAAAAAGGGGTTTTCTTTATAAAATATTTGCTTTTCGGGTCAAATGTTTTCTTTTTTCATTTCTTCCTAAGCCATCTCATTCTCTATGACTTATGAACTTTTTTATTCCAATTTTTCATCAGATGTCAAATGTTTGCTTAAAAGTAATAAACATTTAAACAATAATTAATTCAATTGATTTGAAAACCGAGACATAAGTAGGAATTGCGACGTTTGCTCGACTCAGAAGGGGGTATTGGCTTGGGTTAAATGGGCGACTTTTTTCTTGACAAAACACAATTTGAGCTTGCAAAAATAAATTTAACCCAATTTAGTCTAATTTAACAAAAATTTGCCAACATAGTTCAACAAATTAATTTAAATTTTGTTTGGGTTAGTTAACTTTTTAAAATCATAAATTCTTCAATTTTTTATATGCTATAAATTAAAAATAAATTTTTAAATAAAAAGTTTTTAATGAAATCGTTTAATAATATAAAGTTAATGTTAGATTTAAGTTCAAAAATGTTATTTTTAATTATATTTTTTGGTATTTAAATAAAGATTTTTAAAAAAGATAACCAAAGGATATAATATTTATCAATGATTTATTGATAAAATTTCTTGTATTTTAATCTGCTTTTAAATGTATTAATAATGTAGAGAACTGTACCGTTAATTACAAATAGCTCTCAGTCTTAAAGTTTATTTTTGTATTGAACTTACTTTTAGTAAAAATATAAATATTAGTGAATAATATAAATAATATCTCACACGTGTTGAAGAATCTGAATACATGTTTAGCTTTGATTCAATTTGTAGTTAAATGAAAAAATATTTCATAATAAGAGAATCATATGAAACGATTTTAAAAATACATATAATAAGGCATTTGAATGACTAAAGAAAGTTATAATTTCTTACAGTTTGAGAACTGAATATTATTGCTCATTAGTGACTATTATGCGATTCTGACAAGTGTTTCAATTGTTGGGGTTTACACATGGCCAGAGGGGGTGCACAAGAGTGCTCAGCTAGATAGATAATTATTGTAGAAGTTGCATTTTTTATATTACCTGAAATCCATATTTTTAGACAAATGTAAAGCACGAGAAAGAAACCAAAGTAAAAGTTGACGAAAAATCCTTTTGTAACTGTAAAAAATGTCTATAAATAATTCGCTTAAAATCAGCATTATTTGAAAGTACATTATTTTCATATTTCAACTCTTTTAAACTTTAATTGATTAATAATTAAATTTTATTTTTTGATAAATTATGGGTTTGTTTATCAATTAGTGGCAATACTTCAATGATAGAAGATTTTTACAAACAAACAAACTGTAAATTATTAACGATTTTGAAGTTTTTATGAAAAGAGTCTCTGCCCTCAAACTCAATGCTAGAGCGATGACTAGTTTATTAGTTTTGTCAATGAGAAGACAACACTATTAATCTTCTATTCGATACAAATATGTCACAATATTTATATATTTTAGTTTAGAAATTAAATTCTTAAGTATTGGTTCATTAAATTCATGGACACAAAGAGTTAGCTGAAAATAAATGCGAATATTTTTCAATTTTGTTTTAAAACTCTGCACTAAATTAATTAGTCAAATATTTTTTAAACACTCAATAATCTATTAATTATAGCTTGAAATAGCATTTATTAGATTTGTTTTGACTAAACTTTGTTTTGGAAAATATTGATTAATGATTATCAGATTTGATGAGTTTTTATTTGGGTTATAAATTGCAAAAATTATTTTAATAAATTGGTTTTTATTAAACCACTTAACACACAATTGTTGTTAACTTTGTTTTATTATAAAAATGATTTATCTATTTGATCGAAACATACACTCTATGGTCAGTATCTATAGGAATAAAAGGCTTAAAACAGGTATTCCTTAACCTCTTTGAATAAATATCTCATTTTTTATAATCTACTGATAAGTTAAGCAAAAATTTCGTTTAGATTTCGGTAATCTATATATTTTCAAATGCAAACATATGTTCATTTCAGCGATTATTCAAATATGTAATTAACTTTTTGGTATTTTCTCAATAAAAATGGGTTAATTTGAAACAAAATTTATTTTAGATTTTTTAAATCTTACTTGTCGAAACGATTTTTTTTACTAATAATGCAAAATTTTTGTTTACTAAATTTTTGCTAACAGTTTGACCATGACATTAACATAAATTTTTAATTAAATTAATTTGTATTATAGGTCTTTTAACTACAGTAGTTAGTATTAGAAAACAAATTGTCTTTATAATATATCTAGTTTTTGAATACAAATATATAAAAACAATTAAGAAAATAATTAAATTTTTACATTAGTTCATATTTTAAAATATAATAAAATGCAAAAAAGTCTTTATAAGTCATTTTTTGTTTTAAGCATTTTTTGTTTGTATTATCCGATGAGTCATACGGTACGACTCCTTTGCTTTAAACAATAGCTAAAGTAATTTAGTGTATAATTAGATTTTATTTCGCATTAATTCATTTCAGCCCTAACTCTAACAAAATCACATGATTTGTGTTAATTGCTATTGAATTGCATTTAATAGATTTTTCACTTAAATCCAAATAAACTGACGCAAAAAGTTTTGATAATTAAAAACTGACGACATTTTTAGACCTGATTGCATAATAAAGATTGAAAAGTTTGTCTTGTTACTTTAAAAATTATTTTAAACCATTATTTCTATTAAAAATGCTTTTAAAAAATTATCAAAAAATTAGCTTTTATTGAAATTACGGATTAAATCTCAACTGAAAAAACATTTTTAAAAAAGGAAATAACATAATTAGCATATCTAAGCGAAAATTAACAGAAATTTTAATATTTATTACAAATTTAACATATTTTTAGATTCGACCGATAAAAGTGATTAAATCACCAAAAATTTCTTTAGTTTTTGAATTAATTGATTTGATTTTTGAGCAAAAATTTGTAATTAAAATGAAAGTAATTTATAAATGTCTTTGTTTATTGCTTTCTGGGCTTAAATTAAACTATTTTTCAGAATTGAATTTATTCAAAAAATACCAAAAAAATAAAATTCTCACGAATTGGGAACTCAATGATTAGCCATTAGTTAAAATACATTTCGGATATCCCATACAAAGCCGTCTCAGACTCTCAGTCCTCGTTTCGTTTGCATTAATAAAACATTGAGTTCGAGTCAACTGATATTTCAAATGAAAATCTCTTTATTTTTAGTTATCAAAACTGAAAAACTTTTAGTTTTTTCTTTCCAATTAATTTTTCAAATTATGTTTTCTTCTGGTTTTTTATTTGTTTTTCTTTCGACTAAATGAGTTTTGAATTTAACTTTAAAATTATTGCTAAAAATATTAAATATTTTAATTTCGAAAAATTTCGTATTCTATCAGCGCTTTCAACATAAAACAAATAAAAAATTGTTTGAAATAAACATTTGAATTCCGTTTTCTGTCATTATTTACAGTTAATATATTTTTATTTCAAATTTATGATTAAACTAATGACACTTTAGTTTACGATAATTGTAATCGAAGTTCGTTTAATTAAATGAAGAAAAAATTCAAATTTTTAAATATTGTATTTAAGCTAAAGACAAGTTTTCCACTGATTTATTTAGAAAGTGATAAAGACGTTAACTTTTTTTATCTAATCGATTCAAGTTATTTAAAAACTTATTTTTTATTTATTTACATAAATCAAACATAAAGTCAGAATTTTTTAAATTTGATATTTTAATTCGCTGTAAAATATGAATAAAAACTTTTTCTTTTCTATTTATAAACTTTTGCTTTTTATAAACAATTTTTTTAATAACTGACACATCTATTTGAAAAATGATTTATTAAATCTTGTTTATGTTTTATGCGTTTTATAACAAGTTTTTACAAAAAAAAATTTAGTCTAAAAGAAATAAAGCGATAATCTCTTAATTGCATTAAACTGCAAAAGCTATCGATTTTTAGGTCTCAAAACATCTCTAATATAATCGAATCTTAATATAGAAATAACTTTTTCTGTTTTTTATATAAATAAAAAGTTAATAACAAAAGCGTTAGTTTAAAATAATTAAGACATAAGTGAAAACTTAAACAAAATGTCAAAATTGAAATAATAATTTGGTTCAAATTGCATACTAGCACTACATCTATGCAGTTATATATTGAAATATTGAATGATTTTTGATAGTCAGGTCTAGACTCGAATTCAGTTCAACAATCAATGCGCATATGTTTTGCCGATGTGTTTGACCTTAAAAGTTAAGACAAACAATATTTTAGATCTGTTGTGTTTTTTGCTTTTAAATATATTTTAAAATCAATAAATAACCAAAAGTTCATCTCTTTCTTATGGCTTTCAATACAACATATTCTCGATATATATTCCGAACACTTTATTCCAGATTTCATTAACATTTAATTTCCGCCAAACTATTCCAGAATATTCTGATTAATTAAACATTCAATCAGTAAAACAAAAATTAAACAAAATAACACTTATCTAACAATTAGAGTAAGTCTTGTAATTTGTGTAACTTTTTTGAATTAAAATGTTTGAATCGCTGATAAATCCGTTAAACTTCTTTTCCGACACGAGTTTCAGATTATGGAATATTCTCTAAACACTTGGTTTAAAAATTCAATTCAATTTTATTTTATTTATTTTATTATATTTATAATACTTTCTAACAAGTAATATAAAGTAACTTGGTATGTTTACTTTAAATGTAACAATTAAATATAACATGTCAAGAAATGTGTTTATGTTATTATCTAGTCTTAACATTATATAAAAATTATTATGTTTTCTGTTATTAAAACAGGCAGGCACATGTTTTTAACAGATTGACTGTAGAAGTACATCGAATACTTTATATGATAATTATTATTACTGCAGTATAAACTTGATCTTTGCAAATCAAATTCTACAAGGTAAAATTGCATCACCAACAGAACGGTTTTAATGCTAAAAGTTCTCGATTCTGGCAAAATTTAATAATAGCAACAATTTTTAAAGCATTAAGCAATTGCTAAAATCGGGATTATACCCAATATTATTATTTGTTTATAATCATGGCTTTAGAAGATGGAGACCAGTAAGAAATCCCTATAATTTTAAGAATTAACATTTATTTTTTCTCTTTCCTTCCCCTCCTTCTAGGATTTGGTTTGCAAAAATAAAGCAGCCGGCAATTATTTAGTTTTACGGCCAAAATTATTTGAAAATTTTCTAAATTAGTGTTAGGCTCGGTTTAAATTAGTTAAATTGATTAAATTTAGTTTAAATACAATTTAAATCCGCTTTAAATTAAATTAAATTTGGTTAAAATGCATTATAATTATATGGGTTTAAAACATATTTTTAAAGAAAAATTCCTACTCAGATCCCTTCTAAATTAGCTAGCTGTTAATTTTCAAAATATCATTACGGTATATCTATTGAAATTAATTTTAAGAACTTTATTTGTAATTTTTATAGAAATAATTTACACATATTAATAATTTAGCAACTAAAAAAATTTAGTAAAAAAATAATAAGTTATGCAACCTTAGATCTATTTGAAATTTGCATCTAGGAAATCATTTTTGTATTATATAAGCAATAATTTATAAGTCTGCAAACAATTATATTTTAATTAATAAATTAATTTTAAAATAATTAATTTTAATACAAAACTAATTATAATTTTTTGGTTTATATAAAAATTATAACCTTAATATAATTATATTTAAATCAAATAAATAAGAGACACACCCGACAAACAGTAGTCACCAAAAATCAATGAAAGGTAATTAATAAAAATTGGAAAAATGATGTTGTTTACAAATAAGTCAAATAAAACGTGACTAAACTTTGCTTATAAAATGCATTAAATCTGTTTGATATAGAGATGGCCTAAAATTAAATATTTAAATATTTCTGATTTGCATCGTTAAAATGCAAATATATTCACAAATTGAAAACAAATTAATATTTATGCGTCAAAATCACTTTGATAAAATATAGTTTAATAATATCGCATTAAGAATATAACGGTAATCTTTAAAACATTTAGAAAATAATTAACTTTTATAATCATAGATGCATATTTAAAATAAAAAATTAAATTAATTTAGCCTAATTCTTGTGGCATTATAAATAATATTGATATAAGCTAGTTTTAAATGCAACAAAGTATGCAGAAAAGTATTAAAGGAGCTTGGAGGAAAAGATTAACTTACAGTTAGTAAATTACACATTAAATACAAATAACATTTTTGTATTTAATATGCAATACATAATATGCATTATGTCGAAAAATTCTGAAAAGATCAAAGTATGATTTTTATCTCTAAAAACGCTTAAAATACACAATAAAATCATTTTATTATAAATTTATAATTAAATTTAGTTGATTTAAATAAATTTAGAGCTAATCTAGACAAATTTTTCTAATTTTGACCAAAACATTTATCTTTGACCGTCGGCAACACATAAGAACTAAATATAAGGTGGCAAGGAAAGATAAATGTCAGTTTTTAAAATCTTAATATTAACATACATTTTGAACTTTAAAAAATATATAGTTTATAAAACTATTCAAACCAACTTATTAATGCTATTCACAAAAAGCAGAGAATCAAATTTTTGCTTGTTTCTCTTATCTAAACAATAATAATATCTATAATACAGATGGTTTGTCGAAAAAAGTTTATTAAAAAAGTATTATTTTTTTTATCAAAGTTCATGTTATATCACCTTCTTGTGCTCAGGTACAGTAAATCTATGTATTGAGTATAAAAATCGTAATTTTTTAATCTATTTAATTTTAACAAGTTGATCTACTTATTCATTTGTAAGTTACAAAAAAGTGTAAATGTCAGGGCTAGCAAAGGTCAGTCTGGTTAGGTGGGTATAGCCAAATGTGATGGACTTTTTTAAACCTCAAGAGAATATTATACTACTGTATAATAGGGAAGAATAAAAAGTCGAGCATATTAACGCAATTTTGGCAATTTAACAAGATTAATTTGGATTTAGCCAAATTTAACAAAATTTAAATTGGATTTAGTACCAATCTAAAATTTTTTTTTCTAATCCTAAGCTAAAAAATCGACTTCCGGAAAACTTTCATGGTCACTTATATTTCGCTCCCAAACCGAGATAAGTATTCTCCAAATTTTGATTGAGAGGAAAATTTAGGCATGTTCATTTTGACTTATACTGGTAAATATATCATATATGTAATTAAAAACATTTATAAAACCATTAAAATACTTTTTAAAATAATAAATTCTAATTAATATCGTATTTATTTATGCTAGATTAATTTAAAATATATAAAACTATCATACGTTTATTGGTTAATGAATTTATTCAAATGTTAAAATAACTATAAAACATGTGCTGTATTGGACAGTGATGTTATTTTTTATTGTCTATTATACAGTATTAATATAGCCAAGTAAAAATGTAAATAATAAATTATGGTTTCACACTTCAAAGTTAGTGCAGTATTCCAACTTTAATAATTTGATAAAAGTTATTAATACATATATAAATATGAGTAAATATTTTAATAATAAATAAATATAATTAAATATATTTAAATATTTGAATTTTCGTTGTTGTTGACAAATTTGGTTTGTTTAAAAAAATTACAACTTAAAAACTATAAAATTGTAACTTATATTTCACTTTTATACCTCTGGTGTAAATATTCTTAATTATTTTCATTTTAAATTTAATATTTAAATATATCAATATCTAAAGCATTTACAGTATTTACTCACATATACTGTCAATAATTTTGTTTCATTTTTCTTAATTATTTAAATTATATTCAAAAATTATGAAATAAATAAACTTTAAACATTTAAAATACACAACATAACTAATTAATTATTTTGCAATTTAACTAGTTTTAACTGAATTTAAACTAGATTTAGTTTTAATTAAAAAATTCTAGTTTTAGCCAAAAAAAACCAGAAAACAATTTAAAATGTTTTATTTATTAAATTGGAAATTAAGAAAAATATATCATAAAATTTTTAATATTAAATAATTTGCAATTTTAATCCCTCTCATTTCTTAAAACCTGGTTCTAATAACAAGTTTACAAAAATACTATAAATAAATTATTTAAAAACAAAACTGTTCTAAATAAAAAAGAGTTAAATTTTAAAATAATTATATCTAAGTATAATCAAATATTTTGGAAGTTTTAGAGCAATATTTTAATAAATTTTCACACAGAATAAGTAAATATATTTTCAGTCTTTACTAAAAACAAATAATATTTTGCCATGATGAATGTCCTGGTAATGTGACTTGAGTTGGAAGTAATGCTGCATTCGATAGTAATGTAACAGAAATAACGTTATATAATGTGAAAGAAAGGATGAGTATTGATGTAAATAACGTGAAATGATTTATATAAACAAAAGTCAGACATTGAATGGTTTAACGTAAGTCTGTCTATAAGTCTAATAGCCGTAAGACTAACGTAAACAACAAAAACACTTAGACTTAGACTTAATTGTTTGGTTTTGGCGTTAATTTAGAATTTGAGACTAAACTGAATTAAATCAATCGAATTAAGAGTGAATTGAAGGCTTAGTCATGTCTTCGGACGAAGACTACGACTCATCGAATGCCAATTATTATCAAAACGAAAGACGTGAACAACAGATCTCGAACTTAACGTCAATACTGTTCGGGAATATCGACTCAAACGGCAATCTCGTCGATGACATCCTCGACGACGAGTGCAAACGCCACTTGTCTTCACTTCAAAGACATTTGTCGGCAATTATTCCACTCAACGACATCGTCGACGAAGAGGAAGACGACTACGAGAGTGGACTCGAAGACAACGACGAGAGGGACGGCTGTAGAGACGCAAACAGTAGTTCCCAAACCAGTGATGACAACAAATCTAATGGATCTAAAAGTAATACCAAATCTAAAGCTCGGCTTAAGAGGAGTAATAGCATTGACAGCAGTTATGGCTCTCAAAGTCAATCACAAAAAGACAAATCAAATGATTGTATGAATTGATTCTCGATTTTAGTATTATTTTAATTATTTTTAATTCATTCACTTTCTGTCAATTTGTTTCTTCTTATTCTCGAATTTTTTCCAAAAATTAGTTTAAATTAATTCTATTTTTATACTAAAATGCGAACAAAAATAAATTTAATTTTGAATAAACTTTTTTTTTGTTAACTTTTGATTGAATTGCGATTAGAAATCAAATCGATTAAAGAATAAAATTTAATATTTATGTAAAGTTTATTGATTTTTATATTTTTATTTAATAATTGGTTTATTAATACTAAATTATAGAAATTATTTAAGCAATTAATCTAAAAATTATTCATTAAATTCACACAAAATTCCGTTTTCTAAACAAAAAGTCAAAACAGTATTTCTTTTTTAATGTTTTATAAATCATTTTAAAATTTAAATTTTATCTAAAGTTATCTTTAAATATAAATATATATTAATATTAAGTTTGAATTAAAATTTTGTTAATTAATGAATAATTACTGAAACTTTTAGACGATTTCTCGGAAAAGTCTTTGAATGCAATCGATTACTCAGACATTAATGAGTTGTTCGAAGTGAGCGCCGATGAGGAGAAGAGTTTTGAGGAATCGCTTAAACTTTCAACAAAACCGTTTGCATCCAAAGTAGAAGAAGACGACGACTACGACACACCTTCTGACCAATCAGAGGTCAAGCGGGATAGCGAGGGCTTTAAAATTCCCGATAAAATCATAGCAAAGCGTGAAGTGCCGGCGCTTTCACTACAACTCAATGCGAATGCCGTTAATAGTAGTAATGATTTGAAGGAAACCGCAGAACAGAAGCAGAAACGACTGGACACGCCTTTGGCCGCAATGTTGCCGTCAAAGTACGCCGATCTCGATGTCACTGAACTCTTCCCTCAGTTTAGGCCTAATAAGGTGTTGCGATTCGCGCGACTCTTTGGTCCGGGAAAGCAGTCGAGTCTTCCACAGCTCTGGAAAAATGTAAAAAATAGGAAAAAAAGGAAAACAATTGATTCGATCAAAGAGGCGAAGAAAGAGAAGAAAAAAGATTTTGTAATTTTGTTTTGTTTTGATATAATTTATTGAAATAATTAATTTAATTTAATTGTAGTCGGAATCAGATGAACAGTCGTCAGAGGATGAGTCGAAATGGCGGTTCAACTTTGCGCCGACGCCTCCGTCTGAACTGATAGAAGAGGACGACGAGGAGAGACTGAAGAGAGATCTCGAACTGACTAACTATAGCGGCCGTCAAGAGAACGATTCGAAAGATGACTCGAGTGCAAAAGTGGCCGATTGGAGGTACGGACCGGCGCAGCTCTGGTATGATATGCTGAATGTGCCCGAAAATGGCGATGGATTTGACTACGGGTTTAAAGTTCGCAAAAGTGATGATAACTATACAGAAGACGAATCAAATAATGGCGACACAGAAGACAGTATCGATGCGGACGACGCTTACCATATGGTGACACAAATCCAATGGGAAAACGACATCATATGGAACGGCGATGAACTCAAGCAAAAGATTTTGGCCAAATTGAACGATAAGAATCACGCGGCCGGTTGGGTGCCCTCCGGACTCAACAGAACGGCTTCGGCTTTTACTCAGCACTTGCGCGGAAGTGTTCCGCCGACCCCTATCATCAGTAAGACTACCATTACTGGTGGTAAGAAAGGAGACAAAAAAGTTGAGATCCATGAGCCGCCCGACGAGACCTGGTATTCGATATTTCCGGTTGAAAACGAGGAACTGGTTTATGGCTGTTGGGAGGTATGACTCAGTGTTACAAATAGTAAATAATTAAGACTTTAATCGATTATTAATTTGAAAATTGTTGTAAACATAGGATGAAGTGATTTGGGATCCGGAAGCCATCGATAAAGTGCCCGAACCCCGGATACTAACACTTGATCCGAACGATGAGAATATAGTTTTGGACATTCCGGACGATATCGACCCAAACACAGAGCACTCGAAACAGAATATTACGCCAAAGGAAAAGAAAGATATGGTTCGGAAGTCGCGATTACTTTTAGGCAAAGCGGGTGTTATCGCCGAACCCGAACTCGTAAGCCCTCCGTCGCCAACAAATGCAGAGAAAGATCCGTTCAATATATCGAATGACGAGTACTATAACCCAAAACTGACGACTGATGTGGCCTTAAAGCCGAACGTCGGCGGAAACCTGATTCAGCACTCGATACCAGCACTTGAATTACGTCAACCCTTTTTCCCGACACACCTTAACTACCAAAGACTTCGCGCTTTTCACAGACCATCAGTTAAACGATACTCTCACGGCATGATTGCCGACTCATTACCTCATGGAGTCGTTCCTCTACTCAAACATATCAAAAGAAAGGCAAAAATGAGGGAACAGGAGAGGATTGCCAGTGGAGGCGGAGAAATGTTTTTTATGAGAAAACCGGAAGACCTGACCGGCAAAGACGGCGATGTCATCCTTTCGGAGTTTTCTGAAGAACACCCGCCCCTTGTAATGCAAGTGGGAATGGCCACCAAAATCAAGAATTACTACAAAAGGGTTAGTACTGCTAGTAGTAGTAGGAGTAGTACTAATTGTTATTATTGGTTGAATTATTGTTTTATAAAGTTCTATATTTTGTTATATAATGTCAGAAACCGGGCAAAGACTCGGGCGCTCCTGAATACCCTTTTGGGGAAACGGCATTCGCACACACGTCACCATTTCTAGGCAATCTGATACCAGGCCAGTCACAGCAGGCGTTTGAGAATAACTTATTCCGAGCGCCGATATATGAACACCAATTGCCAGAAACTGACTTTCTAATAATTAGAACCCGAGAAAGGTTTCATTGTTTGAATTTTGTTTTAAGAAATATTTGCTTTAATTTAGTAATTGAATAGTTATCACGTGAGAGAAGTCGAGACCATTTTTACTGTTGGACAGGAATTGCCTCTTTATGAAGTGCCCGGACCCAACTCCAAGAAAGCAAACAATTTCATCAGAGATTTCCTTCAAGTATTATTCGATTTTTGCATTTATTTATATATATGACTAAAGAAAATAAATAATTAATTGAATAATAATTATTATTTTGAATAAAGGTTTTTATATACCGACTGTTTTGGAAGAGCACTGACAGCCCGCGTCGTATCAAAATGGAAGACATAAAGAAAGCGTTTCCGTCCCATTCGGAAAGTTCAATACGTAAGCGCCTTAAGCTGTGCGCAGACTTCAAGAGAACAGGTAATGGTAATTATGCCAATTTGTATAACAAACTTCGGGTTCGTATGAAAAGCGGTTGCTCTTAGCACTACTTACTAACGCTTAGGTTTTGGGCTAATTATGACTTACGGATTGATTAGGTGTTTGTGCTGACAGTAACTATGGATTAGTTTTGAACCGCATTTCAACTGTTTTCTCCTCAACAGGAATGGACTCAAACTGGTGGGTCTTAAAGCCGGAGTTCCGGCTGCCCACCGAAGACGAGATTCGAGCGATGGTATCTCCTGAGGCCTGTTGTGCTTACTATTCGATGATAGCGGCAGAACAGAGGCTCAAAGACGCCGGTTATGGCGAAAAGTTTATGTTTGCACCCGAAGACATAGAGGACGAGGACGTCCAGATGAAGATGGATGACGAGGTGAAGGCCGCCCCATGGAACACCACCCGGGCCTTCATTTCCGCCATGAAAGGCAAATGTCTTTTGCAGTTGGCCGGAGTGGCCGATCCGACCGGTTGTGGCGAAGGCTTTTCGTACGTTCGGATTCCTAATAAACCTCAACAGTCGAAGGTATGGCTCGATTTGAGCTCTGTTTGAAAATTTTGGTTTAAATATAAAAATCCAAATAATAGGAAGAGAGTCAGAAAGAAGTGGCGCCTAAAAAGACAGTCACCGGAACTGATGCCGATCTGAGACGACTGCCACTAAATCAGGCGAAACAGTTGTTGCGGAAGTTTGGAGTCGCCGACGAAGAGGTAGTTGTCGTTTGGATTATATTTGAGATATTATTCTAAAATGCAATTCCAGATTAAAAAGCTAACAAGGTGGGAAGTGATAGATGTAGTCCGAACCCTGTCGACAGAACAGGCCAAACAACAGGGCGAAGAGGCGGCCGACACGATGAGTAAGTTTGCGCGCGGGAACCGATTCAGTATTGCTGAACATCAGGAGCGATACAAAGAGGAATGTCAGCGCGTTTTCGAACTTCAGAACCGAATTCTTTCCTCAAGAGAGGAGTTGTCGACAGATGAAGACGAGAGTGAAGAAGAAGATTCAGATATTGAAGAAATGGGGAAAAACATAGAATCAATGCTCGCAAACAAGAAGACCAGTCATCAGATCTCGCAGGAGAGGGAAGAGGCGGAGCGAAGGGAACTCCAGAAACTGATTTACGGCGAAGAGTCGAATCAGGGAGAGTCGAAAAAGCGAAAACTAGCCGATGACGACACCGACGACGCCATTAGTATGAGCTCATCCGTGGGTCGAATATTGAAGATATATCGGACTTTCACTAACTCTGAGGGCAAAGAATACGTCCGAATCGAAACGGTTCGCAAACCAGCAGTTATTGACACTTATGTCAGAATCCGTACGACAAAAGACGCGGCATTTATACGACAGTTCGCAACAGCTCTCGACGACCAGCAGAAGGAAGAGATCAGACGAGAGAAGCGCAGACTTCAGGAACAGTTGCGGCGATTGAAGCGGAATCAGGAGAAGGAGAAGTTTAATCATAGTATTCTTCGCCAACAGATGGGCATCAGTTCCTCAGCCAGTAATGAGTTCTCAACGATCTTCGCGTCGCCGACAGTCACTCCGACTAAACCACCGAAAGAGCCGAAAGTGAAGAAAATCAAAAAAGAAAAAGAAGTTAACGTAAAGCTCAAGTGCGGCGCCTGTGGGGCCGTCGGACACATGCGAACCAACAGAGCCTGTCCTCTGTTCAAAGGCGCAGACATCATACCACCCGTTCAGGTGGCGATGACTGAGGAGCAGATGGAAGAGGAGGAACGACACGGTCTGAGTGAAGACCATTTGGTGAAAGTCGACGAAACGAAAGTTGTTCTCTCGATGTCTCTCATCAAACATATGGACGAACTCAAGAGTAAGGCTTTGAAACTGAAAATACCTAAAGAGGCGCTCGTTATGAAGCGGAGGAGAAGGGCCGGCACTGTCGACCACTGCGACTATTTGCAGAAACCGGACTACAAGTCGGCCAACAGGAGACGTACCGACCCTTTGGTGACTCTGTCGGGTATTTTGGAGGAAGTGTTGAACGAAATGCGAGACCTGCCGGACACTACCCTTTTTCACGTACCCGTCAACGCCAAACTGGTTCCGGACTACTCCAAAGTTATCAAAAACCCAATGGATTTGCAGACAATGAGGAATAAGATTCGGGAGAAGCGGTACACCTGTAGAGACGAGTTCCTGCAGGACGTGCACCAAATGGTCGAGAACTCGAAACTCTATAACGGGTTAAACAATTCACTCACTTTTACGGCACAGAAAATGATGTCTTTATGTGTCGAGAAGTTTAAGGAAAAGGAGGAACGGCTGATGAGGATAGAGAAGGCCATCAACCCTCTGCTCGACGACAACGATATCGTCGCCTTCTCCTACATTCTCGAGACTATAGTGACCCAAAACCTCAAAACAATACCCGAGTCGTGGCCTTTCCATAAACCAGTTAACAAAAAGTTTGTTAAAGAGTATTACGACGTAATTGAAAATCCGATTTCATTGGAAATTATTGAAAAGTCTGTAAAACAACATAAATACCAAACGAGAGCCAAGTTTTTAGAAGACGTCGAACTGATCTACAAAAACAGCGAACGCTTTAATGGACCGGAGAGTCAGTTCACGAAGAAAGCGCTCGAAATCTTTGAATCGGCGGAAAAGGCGCTCAAACTATACGACGAACAGCTCAGGACTCTCGAACAGGCGATCATTGAGGCCAAGGAGAAGGCGCTCGACGACGCAGAGACCGATTCGGTTATTACCGGCTTCTCGAAGGACGGCGCGGAAGACGTGATGTCGACTCGTCCGCCGTCTTCGGCAGCGCTCAGCTATAAGGGCGACAACGATGACAACGCTATGGACTTCTTCGACGACAACAGCGAATCGAATGCTTTGGACGGAAAAGCAGTTCGACATTCAGTGGCCAATGATCTCGAGATGAGTCCCGAAAACAGTGATAACGAAGAGATGGAAATCGTGACCAACGATAACGACAACGACAACGACAATGAAGAGGACGTTATTGACGAGAGTTATGATCCGTCGGAGTTCCTGCTCGAGAGGTTCTCCGGAACCAAGACTCGCTCCGATCCCCAATCGCCTCAATTGCCTCAATATACGACCTCTTCGTCGAGATTCCCGACGCAGACTACCAGTGCTGTCAATGCGTCCAATAATTTGGCCGCTTCTGACTCAGACTCTGAGCCAAACGCTTCGAATGTCGTAAATGTGGTCCAAACCAACGAAGAGCACAACGAAGACGACGATGACCTCTGGTTTTAGACCAATTGTTTGTTTTTGTAAATTATTAAACATTTCATTATTTATTTGTAATATATTTTTGAGATTTAGACTATTTTTAAATAATTTAATTCAGAATAGCTTTTCAAATAAATTAGTTTTTTTTCTTTTTAATTTATATTAGATTTTGTTTTTTGTCTTTTTTTGTTAAATACTATACAAATAAAATCATATCTGGAATCAACTCTAATTGAGACTAACTTTTCGTTTATGTATTTGTTATGAATTGTCAACGAATTAAATAAATAATTCTTTAAGAGTTTGTTATAATTAGTTGTGTTTTATCTATTGTTTAATTACCAGTAATTTAATTAACACACTTATTGGTGTGGACCGGACATGGATGGGATTTATGTAATCGTACTAATCTTACTTAGCTTAACATTTTTGGTAACTGTAAGATATATTTAATAATTTTGTAGTCAGGCATGTTTCAGTAATCAAACATAAATTTTATTCACATTACAATAATTTTAACAAGTTACAATCAAGACATAGTTTGCACACACACACATATAGACAGTTACACTATACTTGTTTTAAATTTTTACTGTAAATTTACTTAAAATTAAGTAAATTTAAAATTTTATTAATATTGTCTTACAATATCTTATATACAGTATATTTTGATAGTTATAATTTAGATTCGGCGTTTAGTAAGCATAAAAGTAAGCACGAGCAAATTTCTGCAAATACTCTAGATTTTGA
>JAQFXP010000715.1:0-25451 GCA_034693685.1 Belba bartosi
AATTAAGCTGGTTGTTTATGCTAAAAACTACTCTTACTAAAATTAAGTAATATAACAATTTTCAAACAGTTTAATATAAAATTCATAAAAAGATTTAAAATATGTTTTGTTATACTCTTAACTCGTATTTATTAGTAGCAATTTATTTGTATGGTACAAGTGTCAAATTATACCAGATGACCTGTTAGCGTTTGTTTGTTTTTTAAAATTTGACAGCTTTTGGCAATAATCAATAATAAGAATGTATTTCAAATATGTTTACAGTTTTATTTTAAGGTTATAAAATTTAGTTTGTTAATATATTTATATAAAACACATAAATTATTATGACACATAAATAAACTTGAATTTATTAAACTAAAAATATATAAACAATATTTAAACTACTTAAACCAGTACAAACCAGAATATAGATCTAATTTTTATTTAGAAACTCTTGAAAATAAAAATTCTTTTTTATATTTTTATTTTTTTTACGATTAAGAATATAAATTCTTTGCAGTTTATTATATTTGATTTAAGTTTATTTATTAGAATATATACAATAAAGTGGCGGAAATTTTTTTATAAATAATTGTTGACTAAATATTTTAAAAATTATTTTTAAAAATATATTTATTTAATTTGATTTTTTAGTACTATTTTTATATTTAATTTATAATTTGTTGATTCTATTCTGTGATTGAATTTACCGAAAATGCATAAAAAACCTATAAATCAATACAAATATTTAATTTGATTTCTATATCGAATCTGGCTTTCATTGAAAATCTCGAAACGCTTTTGAAAGACTTATTTGATTTCGAGTTTCACACTCTTTCACGCAATAGAGCATAACTTGATTTTTATATCATTATTTCAATCAATTTATTCCTATTTCACAAATAGCTTCTGATTAGTGTTTGAATGTCTGCAAACATTGGAATGCATTTGAAACTTTTGTGACAAAGCCGATAAAATGAAGCAAGCTAAAAATCACAATTTTTAACAAAGTTTATTTTTAAATTTTAAATAAAGTTATTTGATATTCAATTTATAAGTAATTTTATTTTTAAGTAAATAAGTGTTCAATCAGTAAATCATAAAATATTTTTACTTAAAATAGAATTTTATGCGATTTTATGCATTGAATTAATTTTTGCGAAAATTGACTCCAGATATAAGTATGTGTGACGTCTGTCCTATTTATTGAATTATATGTTCCGCTACTTATTTGATAAGTTATTTATTTTCTGCTTTCTATCAATTTTAAAATTATATTTTATAACTTTAAAGCATTTCAAACGTTTTGATTAAAATAATAATTTATATAATATTTATATTATTTGAATGAAACCAAATTGATATTCAATTATTTAGACTTTGATATATATTTCAAAACATGTAGTCAAACGTTTAGTACATTTTTTCATTTCATTATCACATTTATATTCCAATTTATTTTCAACGAACAATAGAATAGTTTTATAGATTAAATAATTGGATTCTATATATTTGAAAACTATTATTTTGAACGCATGTCAAAAAATATTAGTCATATTTTGAATTATAACTTTGAATAAAATATTAGTTTTAAACTAAAAATCTTTTTGACAATTATTTGTTGGAAATGCATTGAAAACTTTTGTGCCTTTTATAATATTTCGATTCGCCCCTAAAAAGACACTTTTCTGTATAGTCTGTATTGCTATTCAATGATAATTCAGCCATTGATTTGATAAGAGAATAATAAGTCTTTCAATTATTTGATACATCAGAACAAAAGAATATTTTCTTTCATTCTATAGATTAATCAGAAATATTTTGAAAAGAATAAGAAATTAGTTTTAATTCAATTCAATTAAATATAATATCTCTAATATTCTAGATTTTCTCGATTAGAATTACAAATGAGTTTTTATTGAATTGAAATTTAAAGTAAAAGTTAATACAAATTTTATCCAATATTTATTGTAATTTAAAGTAAAATTTAGATAAAAAGTTAATTTTAATTAAATAAGCAACTATTTTGTTAAAAATATAACAATAAATTTATAAATAATTTGTTAAATATTAATACATGCTAAATGAAAACTATTTTTTATTTGTAAGTTATTAAGCTATTATTAATAATAATAATAATAGTAATTTTTATTTTTTATTTATAATATTAAAAAAATTAATTTTAATTAAGTTATATTTATAAGAACAAAACTCTAAAAATATAGAGATAAACAGCATTAGAATTAATTGCTTTTAAGCCAATATGTTTTTTTCATATAAATTTCGATTAAGTTGTCAACTGAATCAATGATAAACAATTTTTTGCTTGTTTACAAAATTTATGCTTTTTTAGTGATAAAATTTTGCTCAAATATTAGTGTTTAAAACTTGAGCATTAAACATCTAACTATCAATAAATTGCATAAACAATTTCTAAATAAATGTGCAATTTGTTCAAACATGTGCAATTAAAATAGCTAAATTTAGATTTAAATATAAGTTTTTATACGTATATTGACTGCAATTTTAGTTTGAATTTGAATAAATTCAAAGCAAAAGATAAAGAATAAACTAATTATAATTGTGTTTCTTTGATTTGAGTATGCTGCAATTTTTTTATATGACGCAATTATTCTAATTATAGTATTAAATATTTACAAAAATGCAATTCTGAACGAAATTTGCATTTTTGTAAATATTTAATTCTATAATTAAAATATTTGCGTCATATTAAAAAAAAATTTAACTAATTGTTGAAAACTCGAGCTCTTGGGCATTACTTGCTCAAATAAAATTTGTCTTTACAGCTAAGAAAAAATTGTCAACTTTATGTATGAGCTTTTTGGTGGTTGGCGTCAAAATTAATAGTTAATTATTATTATACAAAAAAGATAATATGTTTGAGAAAAAGAGGCAAAAAATAGTTCTAATTATTTTAAGCGCACGACTAAACAAAATATTAAATGTATTGAAAATATTTGAATAAATGTGAAAACAGAGCTATTTTTCACATTAACACAATAAGTAGTTTTTATAAGTAGTGGTGAATTATTAGCATATTATTACAGTTTATTATAATGATTGGTGTATTGGCAGATGAATTATTAATTTTTGCAAACAATACATATGTATATTCGGCTCTTTCGTTGAATAAGAGTAGAAATTCTCTCACTTTTTCTGAATTAAACTTTTTTCCATTTTGAGAAAATTAATTTTTCTTTTTTATGTTTCATTCATTAGTGGTTAGAAAACTCGAGAGATATATATAATGACTTTGTTTTAGTAATTTATCAGAAAGTTTGATAAATAGTTATATTTATATTTTTTGTTATTTTTAAATCATAAATCTTTTTACAATAATTAGTTTTTTACAATTTCTAAAAAATTGTATTTATTTTTTACTTCTTTTTAGTACTTTTCCTTCAAAAACATATTAACTTTCAATATATTGTTTTGAAATATTATATTAATTTCAATTAAGTAAATATTTAAAAAAAAATTTATTTTATATTCTTCGCCGCATTTAATGTTTAATTAATTGTGTAATTAATTCTTATATGAATTTCTAAATTACTAATATCTTTAAACAAAGTCTGCAATATATGAGTTATAATAATCAAAATATTTTTATAATTAAATCAATTTTTATTGAATTTAAATTCAATGATTGCTAATTATAGTCAATAGAAAACTATTACAAATAAAATATCTAATTTGATGTCTAAATAGACTTATTTGATGAAAATTAGTTTCTATTCATTTGCTTAATTCAATCAGTTCTTGATTTTACTCTATTTTCTATTTATTGATTTAATTTAAATTTAATGCAATTTCTAATAGAATATTAACTGTATATTTAGAACTTTATTATTTCTTAATTTTATATACAACTAATAAGCTAAAAATATATAAATATGTTATAAAATTCTTATCACTTTATTACTTATTTTTAATTAATATATTTATCGACAAAATTTCAAAAATATTTAAATTATTTTTTATGTATACTGTTTGCGAATATGTTTAATAAATTTGAAAAATATCTTAAAACTAAATAACTGCAAAATATATATTATTTATGCACTAAATGTTTTGCAAATGTGTTTTTGAATTTTGTTTTTTGTTTTCAAATAGATAGAAAATTTTTAATACATTTTATGTTTGCTTTTGCACTATACATACCGACAATAATATTTATTCGTCAGTTTTTCACATTTTTAATATAAATTTTATTTAATTAACAAAAATTGCTTTTTTCAAAATATTTAAAGAATTAATATTTTGCATGTAATTGCATCTTTTAAAATTATTATTTTATTTATTTATTGTTTTAAATATTAAGCAAAGTATTGCAAATTAATAAATCAATTATCTCTTTAATTATTTAATTTAAAAAAGTACAATTAATAAAAGTTAAATTACTGTAATATTAAAATTAATAAATTTTATAATTTGTATTTTTTTAAATTTAAAAAGAGAAATAAGTCAAAAATTCTGTCATTTATTTCTTTTTGGTTTTTTAAACAAAATTTTAACTTGCTAAAGAAAATATATAAATATTTAAATGTTAAACTTTTTTAATTTATGCAAACAATTATTTTACCAATTTAAATTTAAGATTTAATTTTAAAATACATTAAAAAATTATTGACAAATATATTAAATTTTTTAATTTAAAAATATTTATGACATAACTAACATTAGATTTCGTGATGAGAGTACAGTGCATCTTGCTACCGAATATAGCGTGGCTTACATTTTAAATATATTAATCAATATATTGAAAAATTAATTTTTAAAAAATCAATATACTTGCTAATAATTAATTAAATAATTAAAATAAATTAAAATAAAAATTTCTATCAAACGCATAAATATTGAGTGAATTTTAATTAATGATTTCAGTTTAAAGTCCATATGTCAACAATTTTCAAAAAATTTAAAAAAGTAATTATATGTGTTATTGGAAAAAGTTTTTGCAGCAATTAATACGTAAATGAGTAGCAATTAATCTTTTCAGTTCAAATAATTTCATTTCGTAATAATATTTAGCAAGACTAAGTCTCTTATCGAAAGTATCGATTGAAAAAAAACTTATAAACTGCAGACTATTATATGAAAACTCATATAACAATACTCTTGAGAGCTATTAAACACTAAAAAGTATTTGATTTCTTGAACTTGAATTAAAACCCAAATACAATCAAACAATTAAAGGCAGAGTCGAGTCTACTGTCAAATAAAAGCAAATAAAAAATAAGTGTATTTAGGAATAGCTGTAGTGATTCGGTTGAGTTTGGGTTTGTTTTGCAGTTTCTTTGTGTAAACTCGTAATTGTCTTCTGCTTTATGTCATTGAAAACGTGAGAGAAAGGGGTTATAAGTGTCGAAGACTCGCAGAGTAAGGCTCTCGAGAGAGGGTTGGGAGGGAGGAGAGAGAGGAAAGAGAGGAGAGAGAAGGGGAGAGGAAGTTTGGCCAAGATTCTGGCGATATTCAGAGTTGCGGTATATTTAGTATTAAAAATTTGTGCACAAATCCAATCGATCGCACAATAGAGTGAACTATACTTCTTGTGATTCGAGTTTCAGTTCTACTGCACAACAGTTCTCGAATGATAGCTCATTGAATGTCTGGCACGAGAGGAGAGCGCATGGCTTCCCATCATATATTCGTTTGGGTATAGCTGTGTCTCAATAGCTCTGTTCCAGTCTAAGGCACCGGCAGTCTGGATGATAAGCCCAGATATGTTTGTTCGCAGTTTTATTCAGTTTAGATCTCACGAGTGAACCAAACACTACAAACAGTACTGTATATACATATATAAACAGAGTATATGTACTGAATGTTTAAAACTTAAAAGTGTAAAAAAGTGTAAAAAACTTTTTTTTCGTTCATTTCTTACGTTTGTATTGTCACTAAGATTGCAAAAAGTGTGATACGTCTCGAAAAAATGTTTTTGGCCTCAGTTTTGATATTCGGAATGCGATAACAGCTTTTCGCTTCAATACATCCCAACTGTAAGTATTATTTCGAAAATTTTTTATCAATTTTTATGCGCTTTTTGTGTTTCAAGATTGTATTAGAAATGACCTGAAATTATCGAAAATTGCTTTTTATTTTTATATATTTTTACCACAAAAACCAATAGACGATCGCAACTCTGAATAGTATTTAGAGAAGTGTAGAGTATATGTACTCAACTTATTTGGTTTTCTACTCTCATTCTATTCTTTTGCTTTTTTTTGTTCTCGCATTCAAAGACATCAAAATTTATTCTCGTTTTGTCTACTTTTTGGTTGAACCGAATGATTTGGTTTGAATTTTGATGTTTAAATTTGTTTTTTATACAATTAGGCACTTTTTTGCAAACAAAATACTTTTTTGACACAACTTGAATGTTAAAACAAAGTAATTGAAAAAATATGACATTTAAATTGTTGCTAGAACGATTATCCGATTCATTATCTCTTAATGGTAAGCGATCTGAAGATGACAATTGTTTTAATTAATTTGTACTTATTAATTATTCGTATATTGAGCTTGATAAATTAAATAATTTAGTTAACTATACTGTATGCAATGAATAATAAACCAAGAATAAATTTTCAAATATCTATTTAATTTATCTATATAATAAATTCTGGTATTTTAAACAACTATTCAATAATCTCTTAATATATGCAAATATTTTCAAATCAATTATTCTTTCAATTCATTCACTGAATTGAGTGAAAGACCATTTTGTTTGAACTCCGAGTCATAAGATAAATAGAATCGCTTTTATAATTTCAAAAGCATTTTCGGCAAACATTATATCAAACAAATAAGTGTTTGAATGACTGAAATGTCTAATCAACTGATCAACTGATCAACTGATCAACAAAAGCTCTTTTGCACTGAGAAGAGACAAATAAAAGAAATGATTGTAATCTAATGTAATGCTAATAATAGCAGCGATTTGGCAAAAATGTATATATAGTTTATGTTCGGCAAAAGCCAATATCTAAACAATCAAAGATTGCATTAAAATCTTAAAAAACAAAAAATACGTTTAAATAATAACGTAAACTAACTTTTAATTAATTGAATAGTAAATGATTTCTAAATTATAAATTAGATATAACAACGTCAGTTTTATTATTTATTTGAAACGCATTCAATTAATGTTTTGTAAAATAAAATAAAAATTTTAATGTTTAAATGATTTAAGTAGTTTAAGGAATTACATTGTTATTAGCAAGTACAGTATAGTCGGCAATATCGTTTGTTCTTGAAAAGCTTGAAAGCATTCTATTGCCGAACATACATAAAAATTGGAGCAAATTGCACCATGGTAATAATAAATGATAAGAAATAAACATTTATCTAATGAACTAACACTTTTAAGTCAGCCGTCGGCAGAACATTGAATAGAGTTTTTTTTAGCCCAAACTAAATGAGTTACAGAATATATAAGTACTCTCCAAATACATCCAAACAAATATTATACTACTTTTACTTCACAAATATCAACATTATCTCCATTCGCACAACAATTTAGGTCTATTACTCTGCAGATAAACTCTATTTCTATCCATTACTTCGGTTCGAATACTAATTCAATTATTAAATACATATCAAATAAATCAAATTTTGATTGAATTATATCAATTTATAAATATTATTAGCCTTTAATAGCATTAGATTTGAATACATATCATACAAACGCAAACCACAATCAATATAATAATTTAATAATAAAATCCAAAAACAAGTTTCGATTAAACATATTCTTTAAAAAGTTTATAAGAAATACAACTTCAGTATAGACTTTAAGAACAAATACTCTTTAGACTAATTTCATTAGTGTTTAGTCAATATTTAAAAGTCTATATAAAGTATATACGACTAAAAAATGTTTGAATGAAAGAATGCAAATTGTCTCTAAACCGGCAAATCTTCTCATCTGAATAAAATTTAGATTTAATAAAGTTATTAAAAAATATTTTTTGCCGTCAAATGACTCAACTCCAGAAAAATCAAGTTATAATTTGTATTTCATTTGCAAAACAACTCTATTATTAAATTTAGTGCAAAATAGCGTCACATTTGAACAGAGAATAGAATTTGAATTATATATTAATTAGAGAATTGATGCGAATTATACTTTTTTGTGTTATTTAATATATATTCGGTTTGAGAGAGAAATGAATTTTTTGAAAAACAAAAAAAATTGATTAAAGATTTGCAAAAGATTGCAAGACACAATTAATAGTAATAGTATCAAAACGCCGGCCTATATAAGCAATTTTGAACAAACTTTATAACAACTCGTTTTTCAAATTAATGTTCGATGTATTTCAATTTGATTAATTAAATCCCGTTTTTGTCTCTGTTTTAAGTATATGTCTTCTGTTTTACTTATATATTACTAAACAATTTGATTAATACTAAAACCAAAAATTAGAATCCCTTTCCATTTATTCTGTTCCGACTCTAATAAATATAGTGAAACAGTTTGAATCTTCTTATAAATTATTCTTTATTCTTTTTTTCTATTTTTTGTTTTGTTTTGTTAAAACTTTAAGAATAAATTTTTTCAAATTATTTTATCCATTTGTGTTGTCTTTTATCTATTTTTTATCGATTATTTTTGTTTTGTTTTTTGGCTTTTCATTGAATTTTTTTAACTTGATATGAAATATATTATATATTTTTTTCTTTTTGGTAATCATTGTTTTGCAAGACGTAACAAACGAGACGTAAATGCGTTATGAAAATAGCAATAATATTAAAGCTTTTTGATGGCCAGTTAGTCGCTGTTTGCCGACTCAGGGCATAAGTCTGTGCAGAAAAATAATCACTTCTTAACTGTTCATAACTTACTTATAACGTATGAGAAGTTGGATATAAATCATTGATCAAAATATATGAAAATATTTGGCCAATATATTGACGCCTAATGAAAATGAAGAGAATATAATCATATTTTTCTCAAATACAGTATCAAAAAGTTTGATTGAATGTGAATATCATTGAAAATTATTTACCATTAGATCATTAGTCGCTCAAAATTAATCGCTTCAAAGCATATCCTTGTGCTTAAGGATTATAAATTAGAAAAATCTGATCAAATATTCTACTAATTATTTTTTGCTCTAAAAATACACTTATATTACGGAAAGCAATAAAAAATGAGTTAAATAAAAAAATAAACTTTTTTGTAATTATTGATTGAATTCGGATATGTTTAGAAAGTAATCAAATATTTAATATTAAATAAGAGGCTTACAAATGATTATTTAAATGAATCTGGCTAATAGTGTGACTTTTTAAAACAAGTTTGCCTCAAATTAAGGCCTAATCCATCGATTTTCGTTTTATCAATCTTAATGACACTCCATTTGCTATACAAATAAGCGATAGTTTTCTAATTAATATAATTAATTAGAGCATAAAATTTGTCTGTTTTGCGAAAGTCGTCATTTGGTTTAGTTTAAAAAAACAAGAACTGAGAGACTCTAAGAAATTAATTATTTTGTTTCAAACAAATCAATTATTTAATACAATGTTTAAACTTTTTTTTCGTTTAAACACTGTTATAAAGTATAGCCATAATGTATGCAATTCTTTATAGCTCTAAAACCGATGTTTGGCTTCGATTTCAATCGAAACCTTTGAGTTGTATTTCTCAGTTGTTTATGCTTTCAATGCAATCCAAAAGTGATTTGCGTTTGCAATAGACAATAGTATTTCTCTTCTTCTTCTTCTTCTTGTATGCCATTCAACAAAAACCATATAATTTATGTCTATAACACTGCGAATGGCTTTTCAAATAATTTAGTCAAAACGTGTTAAAACTAGAAAATGACCCAAAACTTATGTACATTGGCTGACAAATCAATAGTATTTAGCGAAAATCCTTGGTTGCTATGATATGTTTCTTATTTTAGCTGTTATGCAATGTATTGCTCAATAAATAATCAGTTTTTGACTCCGGAAGTGCGAAACCTAGTGCTAAGACAGACGTAAGAACAACAATAAGAATAACACTAAAAATCTGCACATGATAAGTTAATAAAAAATGTTTTTGTTTTTTGCACTAAAGCAACAAAATTTGAAGAAACTTCTGCCAAAATAGTAATACAAATATTGAATACTTAGCGCTCTTTTCTGAAGAAAATATTTGAATAAATAACTATTTGTTTGTATGAAAAGAAGAAAAAAAAAAACTAAATTCTTGAAAATAGACAGTATTTTTGTGAATAAATTTCAATATTGTTTAGAAAATTTTATTTATAGGCCTTTCGTGTAGCTGTAAGAACCGAACGTATTGTTGAACTGATTTATTGTTTCGGTTTCTTCTTTTCTCACTTACCTCTGACGCTGTCAGGAATTGGAGTTTTAATTATTTATGAAGTCTTTGCTATTTATTTCGATTCATAAATAAATCAATGAACTGACGAAAAACAATCTATGGATAGCATAGGTAAAAATAAAATAAAAAATTAATGTTCCTACTTTTCTTATATTACAATTTCTTATATTCTATATAATGGTTATAACTTCGGATAAGAGTATTGGCAAAATTTTTTTTGTCCATAAATTTTATTTATTGCTTGAATTTTATATATGATTAAAAAATTCTTTCCACAATATTTTTTGGAATTTATTTATCAAATAAATAGTTGATTAAAATAAAACTGACCAAACTAGTCTGAACTAAACTGTTTAATTCAATTGCTATTTACAATTTTTAATAATTTGGTATAATACACTTGGTTATTTGATTAACCAAGTGTATTATTAGGAGAATAAATATGTCTTTTGTTAATAAAAAAATGTTTTTTTTGTAACAAATATTTGAATCATTGTTTTGACATTAAGAGCTAAAAATCTGTAAACATTAATAGCATTGAAAGCTTTACAGCTATTGAACTCATCGCTAAAATCGATGTATTATTTATAAAATATTTTTGTCGTCTTTTTTTCTATATTTGAAATTATGTTTCGCCGCAAAACATGATGTACTGCAGGCAAACATGATTTGGCCAAATGGTCATAACTGGTCCAAAACTTGACTTATGGACTAAGACTTTTTGGCACAGAATTTAATGATCCATTACTTGCTATATTACTTGCTAAACATTTTGGTTTAATTTATTTTTTATACCGATTTCTCTCTTCTTTTATTGCTCTTACTCTTACTTTATTCAAATTAATAATAGTTAGAAAAAACAATTTATACAGATATAGTATTGGCTTGACGTAAACCACCCCCCCCTCCGGCTGATCGTTAATTAACAAGAGAGAAAAGTTTAGAAATTAGCCTATTAATAAAAATAAATAAGTTTTTATGCATGTAAATTAGGCAGAAATATATAAGAAATAGGTTGTTAGAAAGAGGAAATAGGTTGGTAGATTTAAAGAAATAGATAGAAATACATAATGCAAATAGTTAATAAAAAATGAGCCAGTAGATATAGAAAATAGGTTATTAATAAAGAGAAATAAGCATAAATACTTTGAAATAAACTATCAATAAAGAGAAATGGCATAATATATAAGTAAAATAGGCCAATGGAAATAAAAATTTGTGTATATAATGTTGATTTGAAATTATAGCAATAGGATTTGGATTAAAAGTTCAAAGATTTGAATTAAAAGTTTATGGTGTTGACTTGAAAATCTAGCAATACTTATAAGTATTTGGATCAAAATTAAAATGATATAGTGTTGGTTTGCAGATAGATTTTAGATACTAAAATTTAAATAAAGATAATATAGTTTAAGCTTAAAAATTAAGAAAATAAGGTATAAATATTGATAATTTAATTGAAATTTTATAGTTTACGTTTGAAATAATTTGGTATAATTCGATTCAACTCTATTGACATTCTACTCTTAAATATGTATCAAGATCATGCTGTTTAGTCTTGTTTCTTATATTATTAGAAAAGTTTGAATAAGGATTAATTGTTTATATCCATTGCTATCAGACATATATCACTTAATTCCTAACACTTTATCATTTTTTTTCATCTTTTGAGAAATTGCTGTAAATTTTTTCTAAAATTTTTTTTATTTCTTCTCAACTATTTATAATAACTTTCAAATGAAAATTCTTCCGGTTATGTCATTACGAGGAGAAGATATCATTAAAAGAATTTTTTATGATTTATAACCAAATGTTTTTATTTTTTATATATTTATTATTTGTTACATTTTTTTCGGTTATTTAGTCTATTTTGTATTGTTTTGTAGATAATTTTATTAGAAAAAAAACATTTTTTAGAATTGTTTTACTGTCATTAGAGTTATTGAAATATTATTCTTCTAAACGATGTTTGTATTCGACGGCAACTTATTTGAGGAATAAATTCGGTTTTTTATTAATGCATGAATTTGGGAGGTCTGGTAGCTAGAGATCGGTGCGAGTGTTCCGAACCGCAAATACATTTACAAGTAATTAATTTTAGTTCACTTTATCTCAACTCATATTATTAGCACAAGTTTCGGCTAATTTTTACGAACAAAATAAGTTTTTTCTATTTAATTGAATGCAAAGCTATCGATGCCTTTCATTCAATAGAATCCAATTCGAGTATTGGCTTCAGATTCAGGGATTTTATGGGATTTCGTGTTGAATACCAACAGAACAGTCGGTTATTGCACCGACGGGTAGTGAGCGCTTTGAATCACTTCCTATGAGAAACACATATAATATATATTTTATTAATATAAGAATTGACTTTTATTTGCTAAAAGTTATGTTTCAGTTTAGATTGTTATTATATTACTAGTGCTTATTTTGGTGTTCATACCGGAGCTCATACCGGTGCTAATACCGGTGTGATCGACATGTATAAATAAATTATAATTTTTTTGTACTTTTTCTATTAGTAATACAAATGCTTAAACGCTATTTAGTTTAAATTAATATAATTAAATTAATAAAATGTATTAACTTGTTTACTTTTTAATAAAAAATTATCTAGCAAACTATAAGTTTAAAATTTATATATATATAAAATATTTTTTAATACAATTTTTTTAATGCCAGACTTTAAGTTACAAACTAAAAAAATTAAATAAAACCATATTTTCTTTGTAGCTGCAAAAATATAAGAATAACATCCAGTAAACGTCAAACATGTCAGAAAACCATAAGCTTGGAAACTTTTTAGCGTTTGCATAATCAAGTTATAAAACTTTTTTTCAAACGAGTAAATGTCTCATAAATATTGTAATAATAATAATATGAATATTCGGTTCAAATTGAAAAGTTTTTAGATAAACAAATAATATTATATTTAGAATTGAGGAAAAACTTTATAAGATTGTAGTTATGAGCGAAGAAATTGTATAATAAATTTAAAATAAAATACAATAATAAACATAATTTTGTGTCAGAAATTAGTTGCGTTTGAAATCTAAAAATAAAGTGGAGTTTGATGTTATAGTTATGTCTAAATATATTGATGTATAGTATTTGCGCTCTTTATTGCAAAGCAAACACAAGTATTAAGTTATATAAGAGAAGTAGTAATAGGAGTATAAGAAATATTATTTGACGTCGTTTTAACATAAATAATTCAATCAAGCATATGATGATAAGCTTGATTAGTGCTCAATTGAATTTGCTATTTGCCTGACACTACATCCCTACATCCCCACATCACTACACCACTACTAACTCAACCAATACCCACAATCCCAGGCAACAACTCTGTGTTTTGGTTGTGTCCCCTCTGTTCACAACCTCATAATCAGAAACTAGACATTTGTATTGATATACCGTATATACGATAAACTACTGTAGAATGCAATACAAGATGTGTTGTGTTTGTGGACAGTTTAATAAGGAATTGTAGTAAAGAATCACTGCATTCAGATTCATGTGTCAAACGGTGTCTTATCTTTGGTAGAAGAGGTTTGAATGCAATAAACAATTTTTATGTCTTTATGTCAACCATTTTAGTTCTGAGTGACTGAAGAATACTTTTGATTTCTGTATATTCTTTCGACTGAATAGAAATCGCAAAAAAGTGTGTTTTGATTGTAAAGCAAGAATAGAGCCAAAAGAGCCCAGAGAGCCAAAGAGGCCAAACGGTCTAATAGTGTAGAGTAAAGCCAGCCTTAGATGTGCTTTAAATGTCAAACGCTTTGCTGGCAATTGAATCCTTAGGAGAGAGCCATTTGCCTATTGCTGTGACACCAAAACCGTGTTATAAATGCCTTTTCATATCAGTCCTGTCCGAACCAATCACACATAAATTGGTTCACTTATGTTAAGGTCATTTTATTTCGATTTGTTTCACTCCCGACACCCAATCATTAATTTATTGTTTATCTATTCGATACTCTTCAAACTGTTTTAAGGATGTGCTCAAGCAAAATTAATCCAAAATTACACAACTTAAAACAACATGCTAAATTGTTTTAGTTTTGGTATCGTTACTGCACATATAAATTTAAAAAATTATTTTTAATTTTAGTATCAAATATGGTCGTTTAAATAAATTTTTATAATTATTTTATTTAGCTAAAAAATTTAAATAGTTTATTAGTCAAAAAATTATAAAATTTTTTAAAACCATTTTATAATGTTGTATGAATTAATAACTAATTACATAATATTTAAACATTTTTAAATAGATATTTTTTAATATTCGCTGTCAATGATTGTCATCATATTAGAAATAATTTTTGATTTTATTTATAGTAACTTATAATTAGCTGAAATTAAAATTATTCAAATATTGTTTAATTTAACGATTAAATTGTAAACATATAAATTATACTTTGATTTCTTATTCCATAGCAATAACTGATTTTTTAATCTATCCCTTACTTTACAGACATTGTATCTTGTTAATTATACAGAAGATTAATTTTGTATTTTTTATTTGTTAATTATTAATATATGCAAAGAATAAATTGTTCTAACACGCTGAAAACAAATTCTAAGAACAGATTTAATTTTAAAACTAGACATAAGATATATTCAATTTCTTTGGAATTATTTATTTCAAATAATTAATTTTTAACTTTTTGCCTGGAATTTAATATTAACTTGATATATTTGACATTTTAATATTATATTAGCTTTTAGAAATAAAACAAATCTAAAGTATAATTGCTTAAATTTTAATTTATTAGTTCTATTATTCAAACAAAACAAAATGTATCAAGGCAAACTTAAGTAATCTTATACAGAGCTCATTAGTTGTTTATTTCGGTGATTATAAATGTAGTTATGTATATAAATTGGTGAAACAAAATATTTTGAAATTATAATAATTTTGTTGAATGTAATACAATCGGTGAATAAGAAATAAAAAATTGGAACCGTTTGGGAATATTTATGCCTATATTTAAATTGGTTGCCATCAGACGTTTCACTATATATACCATATTTGAACACAAATTACTTATTCACTGAAGAACTTCGACTTGAAATCAGATACTCTTATATCGAAATAGAAATTAGGATTGAATACTGTATCTCAAGAATATATTTTGTTTTTCTTTTGCTTTAGTATTAGTTATATTTTATAAATAGAGTATAATTTTATTTAAATAAATTCTAATCATTTGTCATTTGATGTGATTAACACAAATCATACAAATATTTGTCCATTCAATCGATTTAGACATTAAGTTAAGGGTTGGGACTGTTATTAAGTGGTTAGGCCAGTGATGAACGGCCTATGCCTTAAATTTGATACTATTTTATCGAATTATTTTGCTATTAGTAATAGAAACTCATATTTGGAGTAAGAAATTGATTAATTTATATATAATGACAAAAATTATTGTCGACTTTTCCAACTCATAATTAACTGTCTTTTTTGACAAATATCTTCCAAAAATATTATAAATAGTTGTTTACTGTTTTGTCTTTAATACAAATTGTTTGCAATTTCTATTACATTAATAATTGTATAAAAATACGATTTAAATCAGAGCCGCCCAACCAGGAGACAACACCCCCTAAATTGTGTCAGGCATTATTTATCAATATTAAATAAATAAGTTTGTTTAAACAATAAAAGTACAATACATTTAAATTGTGTAATAATAAGCAATTTAATTTTTATTACTTAACTAACTTATTATATTTATTACAATTTATATTTATTAATGCCAACCCTATCCCCGGACAGACATCTTTAGTAAACAATCTTTTATTGATTGACATAATGGCTAAGTTTAAAAATAATTGCCAACAAAAATCAATAAATGTTTTGCAAAAAAGATGCTTTCAATAGAAGAGATAATCTATTTTAATTCAAGAATCATAGAATTACAAAAAAAAATTAACGACTAATTTAAACCAAAGATTAATATAGAAAAAGTCATTATTTACGCCATTAGAACAATACGTTTGAGCAAAGGGCGGCTTTGCGTCGCTTTAATCCACTTATAAGACGCCTGACGTTTGCTAACCCAAACCCATTGCCTACTCTCCTATTCATTATTATGTATATAATATAATATTAATATAAAATATCAATAAAATGTTGCAATTTTTTAACCTTAAATCTGAAACTAATATTTAATATGTAATACAAAACCTCCCACTCAATAATGTGGGTGCATTTACTCATGTCTAAAGTTAGACTTGATTCTATTCAAGTCAATTTGTTTTAATTAGGTTTTGCTCTATTTTTTTGTTATTTCTTTTTGTTCTAAACTTTATTTAAACATTATATTAAAGTGAGTACTGACGGTGAATATCGACATCACTATTGTTCGCGCAGTTAATCAATTTTTTTGCTGATTAAAAAAATTAAGAAATTTCTAATTTAATTAAATTTTAATGAATACACTCTTCTCTAACAAATATGTGAATTGCATTGAATGCGAATGTATTGTCATTTTTGAACGCTTTGACACTTAGAAAAGTTAATTAATTTAAGTGATTCGATAAATAGGTTGAGAAATTCAAGCCGAGTCTCCCTCTCTATCCGAAACACCACTACTTTGTTACACAAACTTTGTATACACTGTATATACTGTATATACTCTATAGTGTAGAGTCTATACGAAAAGATCATTATTTGCGCCAAAAAAATGATTTTCTCGACAAACGATTTCATCAACGAATTCAATGAATCCTTTTTTATCCAATTTTTTCGACTTTAAATGTGTTTTAGTCTATCGAGTAATTCACTTCAAATCAATTGCATTCAATCAAATAAAGGTCAAAACGAAAAATAAAGGAATAAAACAATTTTGGAGCAAAAATGCCGTAAATAGATTGCTAGGGAATCAAATATCTTTGATATTTATTTTTGTTTTTTCATTATATTTAAGTTTGAATTTCGACTTTTGATTCGTTTCTTAAAAGATTCAATTGAATTGATTCGTATTCTCGAAGATTGAGTTACTCTTTATTTATATTATAAATAATGAGCTGTAAAACACTTTTAAGAATCAATTTAAGTTAAACAATAGATTTTCGCCACTTTTGTCTCATATTAGAGAAGAGAAGAGAAGAGAAAGAATAAAAAAGTGAAAGAATAAGAGAATAGTTCTAATTGTTGTCGCTTTCATACAAATTAGTAATACTCTTAAGAATACAGTTGTTATCCAAACAGAACTGTAGAGAGAGTCTAGAAAATGGTCGAAATGGTCACTCATGTACTTAGACTTAGAATTGATGATTAGAATTGCATTTCGATATTGCAATGAAGGAAATGAGTTATACTATAACACACAACACACACACACACCACCTATCCCTCTCTCTCCCTCTCCCTCTCCTTTAGTTAGTGTAGTAGTGAGTGTAGAGCCCAAACCCAAACACACAAATAGACAGAAATAAAACGTATATAAATTGAAAGAAAGTTTAATATAATGAAAGTGTTTTTCCTACAGAAGAATAAAAGTACTTTAGACTAAAACTTTCGACTATTTCACCCATTCTTTTATTTTCTATTGCACTGGTATTGCATGCATTGCATAGCTATCGAAAAATTGAATTTAATGTCGTTTTTGTTGTTGTTCTGCACACTATATATCGTCGAATGTATTGAAGGTTTTATTTTGGAAAACTGGTCGCAGATATACAATCCGATGATTATGAATAAATCTAACCTAAAGGCATCAAGTCAAAATTTGATTTAAAACAAAATTTATATATACTTTGATTCTTAGCCATAAATATAAAAATTTGATTTTCTTTTGCGATCTATTTTCTTCACTTAAACACTGTTTAATAATTTTGTTTTAAAAATATTTATTATTTTTTAAATTAAATAATTATTCAAAACTTATTCTAAATTCTTAAATAGAAATCTGAAATATTTTTCGAAATAAATTTCATTAAAAAAGATTACAATTTTTGACGTTTTTTTCTGATTTTGTATTAAAAGTGAATTTTTGTTAGCAATTTATAAAATTGGTTTTATTTTTCAAACTTATTTTTGAGCGTTTTTCGAAAAATATTTTCGAAATTTAATTTGACTTTTCTCCTACACTCAGTAATAATATTCAAAAAAATATTTATTTTAAAATTTTTATTTGATGATTATATAAATTTTTATTATATTATTATTTTGTCGGCGAAAAAAATTCTTAGAATAACTTAGAGTTAATACTTTTAACTTTGAAAAACCCGTTTTATTATTTTTTGTTTTTGAAATAAGATTCATTGAAAAAGTTTTTTTTATTTAACGTTTATTTTTGTTTGGCTTAAATAACAGCAGACTTACGAATAGTGGCAAAAAAGTTAAAACAAAGAAAAAGAGATTTTTTTCCTTAATTCGCGATTACATTGAAGAATCAATAAAATAAAATCAATGATTTGAATAAATATATTATTTCTAATACTGTTTATAAAGGCGCTACAAATAAATGCAAAGCATTTGATGCAAATTTATATCAGATTTTTTTCTTTCTATTGCATAATAAAAAATTTTAATCAATTGTTATATTTATGTTATATTCTGTTTAATAGTTTGCAGTAAATTACAAATTATAGTCTTTTGGAAAACTTTATGGATTTTAATTAAAAATTTATAACTTAACTGGCTGTCTATAAATAAACAAGAAACTCAATGAATCGAAATTAAATTAGTTTTGAAAATCTAAAAATTCAATTCCCGCACAGAATTAAAGGCTGAAAAACTTGTTTTTGCAAAACTTTAATCCTCTAATGATGTTATACTATATAATCAAAGCTTAACTCATTGTTTGCTTAGACCGAAAATAATTAGCAATTTTCATCACATTTTCCAAAAGCCAATAAGTTCTCAGATGTGGCTCAAGAAGTCAAACACAACAATACGGCTCAGCGTTTGCTAACTGAATAAATTTCAACTAAACTAACTAAGAAAACATTAAAACATGTTAAAAAACTAAAATAAAAATTTCTATAAATTAATTTAATTTTATTAAATTTTTAAAAAGACTACTTTTTATGAATTGCTGGTTTGGAACAATTGCTCAAATTTATTATCAATTTTATTATTATCTTAATTTAACGTTTGATGGATTAGAAATTTTACGCTAAAGTTAATTTTTTTCGCATGCTTAAAAGATTTTCTAAAATTACAAAAATTATATAATTAAAAATTCAATGCATTTAATTAAAACAAAAATATTTAATTAAAATCTCAAGTGCAGTATAAGTTTATGCAGAAAATATTTTATATACAAATATTAAAAACACAAATAATTAAAAAATAAAATTAAAATGTTATTTTGTTAAATTGTTACAATTGTGTTGACTTGTAATTTATTTTCAAATTACTATTATTATATGCAAACATTTTTATTATTTTTGTTTATTTATTTTGAATATAAACGCATTAAATTAAATGTGCATTAATGCAGCAATGCAGATTACTATAAAACATATTTCATAAGCGTATACAAATTGTAACAAGCACTAGCATAACAAATAATTGCTAACATTGTCACAATAAGAATATTACTGTTAATTTTAAATTAGTATAAACTTAATATTTTGTATAATAAATATTAAGTTATATATCAATCGAAAAGATAGTATTCTATTAGAAAGTAAATGGACATAAAGACGATGCGAGAGAGCTATTATGATGTGTTTTATTTATTATTGATTTTTTCACTAAATAATTATATAGAGAAGAAAAGAGGAGAGAGAGAAAGGACTGAGAGAGAGAGAGAGAGAGAGAGAGAGAGAGCAGGAGAGAGAGAGAGAGAAAGAGAGAGAGAGAGCAGGAGAGAGAGAGAAAGAAAGAGAGAGCAGGAGAGAGAGCAGGAGAGAGAGAGAAAGAAAGAGAGAGAGCAGGAGAGAGAGAGAGCATGAGAGAGAGAGAAAGAAAGAGAGAGAGCAGGAGAGAGAGAGAGAGAGCAGGAGAGAGAGAGAGAGAGAGAGAAAGAAAGAAAGAAAGAAAGAGAGAGAGAGACCGACCGACGTCATCGTATGACGAAAGCCATAAATTCATATAAATTTCTCTAAACTTTGAACCGTTTCATATATTTTCCAAACAATCTATTGATATATTATATCGAAAACTAAATTAATGTTCTCTAAGAATAACTTCAAGAAAAAGAGCCAAACAGTGGATGAAAGATGACATCAATACTGGCCCTAAGCTATGTGTAAATGACGAAAAGCAAATTGGTTTTATTTATTCGATTCGAAATTCAATTTAATATTATAAACTTGATTTAGATATTGCTCTTAACTTGCTAAATTTTAACAATTGCTTGTTTGCTATAAATAACAAATTTAATTTAAAATTCAAATACAGTGCTTAAAATTTAAAATACTTAGAAATTTTTCTAGCTTGTGTGTTTAAATAATTAATCTAGTCATTAATCTATTCCGGGTCTATAAATACAAAACTATTTGGTCTGAGAAGCGATTTCTTTAACTATTTTTAAAACAAATTATTTTTTACATCGATTTATAGATTTTCCTTAAATATAAGAATTAAGAAAAAGATCTAAATTTCATTTCCAAAGAAATAACAAATAAAGGAAAAGTATTTCCAATTATATTTGATCTAAACATTCAGTCCTTATTTCTTTCATTTCGTTGGTTTCCAAATAATAATAAAATAAAAATAAGAAATCTTTAGATTTACTACTTTTAAACTTAATAACTAATAGAAAATTTATTTTATTTCTTAAATACACTTTTAATTTAGTATTGGAAACACTTAAGATTTTCTATAAATTTCAAAACAAAACTATTAGTTAAGAAAAAAAAGCAATTTTTATAAATAAAAACCTAAAGAATAATGGAATTCAGTAATTATTGTATAAAATTCTTATTACCAAAAAATAAAACTACAGAATAACGTCGAAAATACTAAAACTAAATTATTAGAAATATATATATAAAATGCGATATATTTTTACTTTTCTTCATATTAGAGCAAACGCTCATATTTTATATAAAGTGTTATAATTGACATTAATTTTCTTTATTATTATTATTAACGAAATTTTAGTTTTTAAGCCGAAAACAGTTTCGACATTATGTGATAGACTGTATCACAAGTGTACAGATATTCGACTTTTAACGGGATTCTGAACTTTTACTTATGAACCGAACGCTAATAATAAATTATAATAAAATTTTATGAATTATATTAATACTCTTTTTTGCAATAAATTGTTTATTGAGAATACCAAAAGTTACGAACCAATTGGCGCCAAAATAATTGCTAAAATAAAAATTTAAAAATATTTATGAGAATATTTAAGAATTATTTGATTTATTGGAAATTATTTTTTGAAAATAAAAATTTTTCGCAAAATTGAATAATTCTTTACTAATTTCGAACTTATTTTTAGAATTTTAGAATTTTTTATGTCAAAAATGAGCAAATAAGCTAACCTAGTTAAATTTTTAAATATATATTTATATTTGACTTTAAATTGACGTCTTTTTAAATCATTAAAGTATTATAAAAAAACGAAAAATTAATTTTAAAAGATTTAGAAATTTTAATCAAAAAACCGTTTTAATCATCAAATAAATTAACAATTAAAAAGATTGAGAGCCTTGTGTTAAAAACTAATCTTGCCAGCAATTATTAGCATGATAAATTATTCAATCAATAAATTTAAACATATAAAGTATAAATGTCTTTACATTAAAATTAAAACCTAAATCCAAATGCGTATAACATGTGAGACAAACAGACGATAAATAAATAGAATTTCCAAACATTTAATAAATTCAATGCTTTTAATTGATTCTGTTTTCGGCTGATAATAGGCTTAAAAGAATCACTAATTAGATTCAAACACTTTTATGGCTATAAATAAAATATAAAACTCTTTTCTAAAACATTGACTTTTCTTAATATTCATTCCGTTGTTTTCCAACAATTTTTCATTCAATACATTGAATGAAGAAAAATGAAGAAATTTTTGCACAAAAATACATTATATAGTTATTTATAATAAACATTAATCTAAATAATTCATTAATCCATTTCTCGTCGACCGCCAAATCTTTTCGGAGAAATTCGTACTTTTATTACACGAATTGTCTAAAAATGTTGAATAAATTGACAAAAATTTGCATTTTCTTTATCCATAGAAAATATATTTATTATTGAAAATGCTTTCGACATCAATGCAATGCAACCGGAATTATACGCAAAGATAACTGATTTAAATAAAATTAATGATTATTTGATTTTTAATGTCGTTTTTCTCATTTTTGAAAAGATTTCAGATATTTATTATTCTTTTAGTTTTTTGTTTTTATTTTTATTTTCCTTTTTATAATAGTCAAGAAATTTCAGATTTTTAGAATATTCTTATATTTATTTAAATTTATTCAAATCTAATATTTAATTCAAAACAATTTAAATTAATACTAATTAGAAAAAACCGAAAAATATTTTAGTATTTAAATAAAATTAAAAAATTTTGTCTAAATTTTCATAAATTATATTATATAATAAATCTAAGAATATGTGCTAAAAATGCAAATCATATGCAATCAATAAAAGTTCATAGAGTTTATTTTAGAAAAAAGAGCAATATAAAATATACAAATAAAATAAATTGAACAAGAAAATAATTTTATAAATATTAATGCAACGAATGATGATTTTATGTATTCTCATTGCAATTTCTTTAGCAATAAAATATTTTTAGCATATTTTTTATTTTTGTTATTTATTATTATTTATACTTATATTATGTTTTGCTATATTTTTTAATGAGTAAAAGGCTGTACAGTATTAAACGGATAATTTATTTGCATTATATTCTAAAAATAAAAACCGGTTTTGATATTACAATACAGTATTCTATTCGCTTATATTAGATATACAGTAAAATCTATTGCAGATAAACAATTTAATTTATTAATATATTGCATATAATTTAGTGCTTTATTATTGCATTTAATTGTACAAACATGACATTTCAGGAAAAAATTAAAAATAATTTTGACTAGGTTGTAATTAATTATACAAAAATAAAATTTTATTTGACTATTAATTACAATCGCAAAACTTTGCTAGCTAAAACCATCGAATAGTAAGTTTTAACTGTAAACGACAAAACGGTTTATCTTTTTAATGCAATGACATCAGAACTGTAAAGAAAGTTAACAACAAAAACCTTTGCAGTTATGTTTGGCCTTTTGTCCCAGTTCAAATTTCGCTTTTTATATTCAAAAAATGCATTAAATTATATTGAAAATAGAAATTATACCGAATTTGAGTCAACTGTGTATTAAACCCACGCTTTATATTATAAAAGCAAAATAGAGTAAACTTTTGTGTTTATAAATAAAGTGTTGAAAGGATTACTCGATTTACGTCTTTTTATGCCTAAAATATATATTTGCATTTAAATTTTTTTATTAAAAGTAAAATTTAATTAACAATGTAATTTGATATTTTTAGTAAAAAATTTTCTTGGAATTTTGAAAGTTCAAACAAACTAGAATCACATTATGTTAATATAAACAACTAATTATATTTGAGATTATATCAAATATTGTTTTCTCTAATATTTTGAATAATTTGTATAATTGTATAATTAGTGAATAAAATAATTAAATTATATTAGTTTGCGAATATTGTACTGAATATATAATTAAATTATATATGTATTTAAACAAATAAACTAGAAGATTTTTTTTATTGCAAGTTAATTTTAAGTGTTTTAGTACATAAAATTTGATTTGCTAAAAATACTAAGAAATTATATAATATAATATAATTACTAATAATCGGAATATATTTTAAATATAGCTTTGCAAAATTTTATTTTAAGTTACCAAGAACCAAATAACTAAATTTAAATGTATTAATAATTAATTATAATAATAAGTTGAAACAAATAGATAAAAACAATTAATTGTTACATTCACTAGTCAGTCGTTGGCAATAATTAACTTGAAAGCAAATGTTTTACAAAACTCATTACAAATTTAGACATTAATTTCGGGGAAAAAATATTCAAATTTAATGAAGAATATACAATGTCTAAATTCTAAAATAATAAAAAATTATAGCATGGTCATGTTAATTAGTGATTATAGTTTTATGGTTTTGATTATTATATTAATACTTACAATAAAATGGTTTTAATATTGTTTTTAATCAAAATTATTAATTAATATAAAATTACTATATTTATATATATTGAAAAAAAAATTTAATTTTTAATCTTTCATTAGCTCATTACAAATTTTAATTTCCTTTTAATGTTAATATTTATTTATTATGTTTATTAATAACTTTCTTCTAAATATTTGTTTTATAAAAGCAGTTAGTGTTTGAATTGCACTTGATAAAATAATTTTGTATATGAAATTGTATATTGTTATTATAAAACATTTTAACTTTAATTAAGATTAATATTAGAGATATCAAAATTAAAAATGTTTATTTAAAATTTTTATAAGATTTTTACAAAATATAAATTTTTATAAATATTTAATAATTATTTTTAATATAATTTATTGTTAACAACTAAATTAATTATTATAAAATTTTAAAATATTACCCATGACGTACATAAACAATTTATTACATTTTATGAGAAATAACTTTATCCTAGATACATTTTATTCTATATATTTCTATTATTAATTAAACTATTATTATTTATTTTTAAAATTAATTTTTATGATTTATTTATCAAAATATTTTTTATATAAAAATTTTAAATTTGATTTTTTATTTGGAATTTATAAAATTTTAGAAATTATTCGATTATTTGATTAAAGTTTATAACAAAATACAGAAAAAAACCGAAATTTATAAAACAGACATAAAAATACCTAAAATTTAAAAAAATCCTTAAAATTTGAATTTTAAATTATATGATTCTGATTATAAAATTCAACTTTAAATCAAATCTATTCGTCAAAAGAACTGACTTATAAAAACCATTAATTATTTAATTTTTGCAAAACATTTTCATTAAATTGTCATTTTCTATTTTAAAAAATATATAATTTTTATTATTCTAAACACTATAATAGTAAAGTGATAACTAAATATCTG
>JAQFXP010000716.1:0-25434 GCA_034693685.1 Belba bartosi
TCATCAATCTTTTGCGCACGACTCAGGTTTGCACCCGGCCTTATCAGTCCAGTTTATACGTGATGTGATCATACGATTGTATGATCACATCACGTATCCACTTAAATAAATGCAAATTTGCATTTATTTCTACAATATTAATATTTATTTATATTTAATTATGCCAACTTTTTAATGTTTTTTTGTATAATTTTGGCAATTATTTCATTTTTAATTAAATTTTTTATATAATTTAAATTATTCTTATTTTTTCAAAAGTTTAAATTAATTTGAATTCAGTTATAGTTTAAATTAAAAATTACCGTTAATTTAGTAAAAATTTATTTAAATTAAAATTTGGTTTAAAAATAAAATAACTTTAATTTAAATTAAATAATTATGTATAGTTAAACGATTTTTTATTAATCGTATGCTGAGAGTAAATCTCCTTAGAGAGCGCCAGGCCATATAGCCTAATGTGCAGGGGTAGGGAAAAGTGGCCGTTTGTTGACTTAAGCAAAATGTAGTAGGAGGTGATTTTAAACAGAGTTCTGTTGCTTTATTACAAAATAAGAATTATATGATAAAAATACAATTTATATTAATAAATAATTAAAATTATAAAATTAATTAAGTAAATGCATAACTTAAATTATAAATTAAAATTTAAAAAATTAATTTTTTAATAAAATTTTAATTTCACCGTTGGGCGCACTGGCTAACCTGTCCAGCCAGGTTATGCGGGAGTTCTTTTTTTTTTCTCCGTGAAGTTAGGCGATGAGTTAGTTCTTAATATCGTAACTTAAAATTTACTTATTTTCAATGTATTTAAACAATTTTTCTAGTTAAAACTTGCTTTATTTTTACAAAATAACTTTTAAATTGGAAAAACATTCTTACAATTTCACAATTGGTCGTTTCCGCATATTTAAATAATTCAACTTTGAATGTTTCTAAACTAGTATAACTTGCCGTTAAATTTGATTTAATTACATATGACGTCATCAACCATGTATTTGATTTGAGTGTTTGTGCTAATAAAGTGTTTAACTTTGACACACTGTGTGTACTCATTGCCAACTCTAAGGATTACCTAAGACGTCTCCGCCAATATCAGCATCAACTAATGGATCAAAGTAAGTCCGTACTAATCCCTCTACCTTAAGCGTAGAAATCAAGTGTTTGGACTGATTGCTGACTCCACTTTTCCACTTCTGCATCTACCGGTTACCACCTGTTTAGTCGTTCGGTTACAAGATAGACAAATTCTAGGTCTCCTTGGTTTAAAAATAGTAACTAATTTTAAATAATTTTATTTATAACCGACAAATATTTATTTATACTTTGCCATTAATTTGATTAAAATATTTTCTTTAGTTTTTGAATAATAAAGTAATTATTAATTGTTCATTTCGTAATTAAAAACACTTAGTATAAAACTGTAATTTATAAATAAATTTATATTTAAATTTATAAATTATTTTAAATAATTAATTTTGAATTGTACAACGTTGTCTGATTTATTTTATTTTAATAATGTTTTTTATTATCCAAATTACAGTTTTAATAAATTTTTATTTATAATATATTAATTTTTAACTAAATAATAATTTAAAATAAATTATATTTGTTTTAGTTAAAATTATAATAATAGCAATAACATATATATTTATCTATTGTCTTATTTATCATCTACATTGTAACTTGTTATTTTAAGCTAATTCGGATTATAAATTACAGCCAAAAGTTATATTCAATAAAATTTTATTAAAATTTATTTATTTTGGTTTTTAAATCAAACATAATTATAAATTACTACTAATCAATACAAGTAACATCACATTGTTTTAACTTAATATAATCAATAATTGATTTAATTTTATAAATAATTACCAAAAATTATAAAATTATATTTATTATTATATTTAGTTGTAATTTATAAAAAGTTACTTCAACATCACAAACGAAATAAAAATTAAACAATGTCTAAGTCTAATTCTTAGTCTAAAAAATAAATTAATTTTGTTATTTAATATATCAGTTTGTTAAAAAATTAAAAATTTATACACGATTTAATTTGTATTATAATTTATTACTAAATACTTAAAAATTGTTGAATAAAATATTGTTTTTGATTTTTATAATTATTTTATTACTTGTGTTAAAATGCACAATATTTTTAATTCCAAATATTAATATATTAAAAACAACATAATTTATCAAAAATATAAATAAAATAAATTTACAGTTGATAATTGTAGAAAAAATATTTATTTAAATGATTATTATATAATTTTTTAAAATTTTTTTATTTGTATTAGTTAAAATTTGTTAAATATGCAAAATAAAAACCATATATTTATAATTTATATTTAAACATATAAAAACGTAAAAAAAATTTTAATGCCAGAGTTTGGCGTGATTTATTTAAGTACTTTAGATTGATCCTAGTAATTCAAAAAATTAAACTTTAAAATAATAAGACAGATATATTATATATTATAAATTTTAATGATTTTAACTATTAATTCTAATAAATTATAATTTATTTTTTAGATAAATTTAGTAAAATTACAAAAAAATGTAAAATTGTGCTACAATAAAAACCGAATTCTATAAATGTATTTGTTTCAAAAATTTTAATCAAGAACAACTTTAACTGTTAAATCAATTTAAAAATTGTAATATTTCTTAATCTAAATTTAACCGTTATATAAATTCCATTAAATAATATTAAAAGTTTTAAACTTAAAATTTTACAAATATTATTTTATATACAAATTTTAAATTATTTATTGTTAAAATAAAATTAATAATTAAGAAATTTTATATAATTTCAATTTAATTTTAATATAATTATTTTTAATAAAACAAAATTATATTAAATTAAAAATATTTAAATTAATAATAATCTAATCTAATATTTAATTTCTATTAATCCATATGAACAAATAATCTAAAAATGATTACCACGATAATAACAAAATGTTCCCATTTATTTCAAATACCAAATATTTTAATATAAATTTCTTTGTTAAATTAAAAAATTATTATTATTTTAATTACAGTTTAATTTTTAAAAAATTAATTTTTTAACTAATAAAATATTTTAATTAATAAAATGTAAATTATTTATAAAAATAATAAAAAATATTAGATTACAATTAGTAGTGCTTGATAAATTTATTACTTTTACTGATGATATCAAATTAATAATAAAATATTTTTTCAAATATTTAAGAACTGTTGTATGTTTAATATAACTTTTTTTTTAATATTGAAAATGACAATACTAAAAATATCAATTTGAAAAATGACAGTTTATACATTTTTAACAAGAATTTAATAAACTTGGGTTTTACCCTACATTTACTAAATTTGCTCATGTATGCAATCGACATTTAAAGCACAAGTCTTTTTAAAAGTAAATGTAAATAAAACAATTAATATATTTTAATCTATTTAATAAATAATATGACTTTTTATAAATTAATGAAATGTCGAGCATTTGCAATAAGTTTAATTTAATAAATTTTGGAACACACTGAAAGATAATAATTGAAACAAATTTTTTTATTCACTTTAATATCAAACAATAAACAAAAATTATTTAATTATTAATTAATTTATTTATTTTAATTATAACTTATTTTTTAAAATTTTTACTGTAATTAATAACAAAATTCAAATTCACATTTACAAACAAATTTATATGTTTAAATTTGGAATGTAGTATCGTTTGGATTATAATTTTTATTATTTTATTTAAAATAAAAATACTATTTAAAATAAATTTTAATATTTAAAAAACAAGTATTTACTCACTACAAAATTTATTGCTTAACCTTATCTTTATGCTTATTAAGATTTAATTTTTAATTTAAAAAATATAATAGTACAAATAATATATAATAGTTGTTTATTAGTTATTAAAAATTTTATACTATATAAAATTTTAATCTATACTGAAACGAAAATAAATAATGTTTATTTTGCATACAAATTGAACATTATTTTATATTTTTAAGTAAATAAATTTTTGCAATTATAGTGTTTAAAAATTGATATTAGTTTTAATTTTGAAAAATTAAATATTTATCAAAAATAAAATTTAAAAAATAAATTATTATTTTCTTAAACAGAATATATTAATAAAAATACGCAATTTGAATTATATTTTGATTATATTTTTTTAATTTAAATTTTTTAATGTTTTTAATAAAAAAATATATAAATTTTTAAAATAATAACTAACATTTTTTTTCAATACATAGTAAATGTTTTAATTTAAATATTTTAATTATATTTAATTTGAAAATATTTTTAAAGAAAAAATATATTATTTTATAAATTTGTTTTTAATTATTATATTTTACATTTTAATTAGAATATTTATATTTAATTTTTTTCTAAAATATAATTTACTATATGTCTTGTGTAAATAGTCTCAATTTTTATAATAACACGTTATATTGCGTTAAAAATAAAACAATTTATTAATTTTTATAAAATTATTTTTCAAATCAAAGTTATATTTAGTAATAACATTGTAAATTATTATTGATGAAATTTAGGTAAAAATTTTAAGTTTTTAATATCTGCTAATTATTATAAATATGTTTATTTAAATATCATAGTACAATTAAAAATAACAATATATTACATAAATAAGTGTCAATTATACATTTTAATTTATTATTTAATAATTAAATTGTATTAAATTTGTAAATAAAACTGTATTTTAAATTTTAATATAATATTTATAATAACAAAAATATTAATATTATATTTTGGCGTCAATTAATATTAAAAAAATAATTAAATTATTTCATTTTATAGTTACAATTATATTACAAATTTTATAATTTATTTTTAATATTAAATTTAATAATTTGTATACTTTAAAAAAATAAATTTGATTTATATATTATTTTATAATTATTTTTTTAATTAATGTATTTATAAATATTTTATTTAAAAATTAATTTAAATTTATTTGTTTAAAATAAATAATTTTTTTATTAAATAAAACAAAATTAATTTATAATTTTTTTTTATATTTTTAGTAAAAACATTTGAATCAATTTGATTATAGTTTTTAAGCAGTATTAGAACTGTATTTTAATTTAAATTTAAAACAACTGTTATAATTAGATATGGGAAAATTTGGCACGCGTGTCAGTTTATGCAGACGTTTTTTGTAATCTTTCAAGTTGCTTCTTACTACGTGGTTAAAGCTTACATTAATATTCAAAACATCTATGACTTATAAATAGTAATAAAAAGTTTACATATTCATTAACTTAGTAAAGTTTAGTTGCGATATGTTTTAGAGTTTAAAAAGTGTTTATTAAACAAACAAAAACAGTGTATCTGCATTTATAGGACATTACGAATATTCCTTTTATGCATGTTAACTAAATAGTAAAAGTAATTAACAAATATTTTGAAATCTGAAACATATAGCGATTTTCATTGCTAAAGTTTAAATATTTAAAAATAGTAATCAATTTTATGAATTAACAAGTTTAACTACTGTACTATATAGCAGAGTTCTTACACCTAGTACAACTTTTAATTGAATTTTTGAGCGCAAAATTTAAACATTTTCCATCACTAGTTATAATTATATAAAAATTAAGTAATTTGTTTATGTATTTATCCAATATTAAGTTGCTATAACTTAAAAATAATTAATTTAGGCTTGAATATTTTAATTAAATCATTAAATAAAAATAAAAAGTCTAATTTTTAAATATTAAAAATAATATTAGATCATTAAATGACTATTGGTTTACAATATAATTATAAAAATTTGTTAACAGAAATAATATAATATTAAGTTTTAAATATTTTAACAAAAATTAATTTTATTATTAATTTACAAGTTCATCAAGTTAGTTACATGATTCTGAAAAAACCCAACTTTTATTTAAAATTAGATAAAATTTTAAAAATATTTTACATGTTTACCAATTAGTAAATTATACGGAATTGTCTTTGTATCAAAAATAATACACATAACAAAAACTTATATTAAATTTTGATATAATGCAGTAAAAATATTAAATTATTAAAAAAGATTAAACGAAATTATGAATTACGCATTTATATCAAATAAAATAATCTAAATATTTTTATTGATATGTGTGCCAAAATATAATATAAAGATTTTTGTTAATATAAATTTTGTATTAAAATTCAAATTACAGTTTTATAAATATTTTTTAAAAATTAAATGTAAAGTTAACCAAATTAACCAAAACAATTTTATAATTTTTTACTTTATTAATTTTTTTTGTTTCTAATGTTCAAATGTTTTAATTTATTTATGGAATTTGTTATTTATTTAATTTGAGACTCTAATCAAAACAAAAAATATTAAAATTTTATTTTTTTCAATATATTTCAGTTATTATTATAATTTTTTTAATTAATTAGATAAATATTTATAATGTCTAATCTAATAATCTAATAAAAATCTACATCTAGTATACTAAATATAAACAAAACATAATAAAATAATTACAATTATAATATAAAAAACTAACTCCTTGGTGCCATATCAATAAAATTGAACAAATATAATTAATATTAATTAAATTTAATGCAAAATTACAGTATGTTTAAATTTTTACTCACTTGTTATATATTTATTCATTTTAACAAAAAATGCTTATATTACTTTTTTCGAAATTATGTTAGTTATTATTTTATAAATTAATTTAAGCAAAAGTAACAATCTATAAATTTAACCGGATAACTATTATTTTTTAAACAGATAACAATTAATTAAATACAATAAATTAATTAAAAATTAGAGCCTTTTGCATAATAATGTGCTCTAACATAATTGGAATTATATTTATGATTTCTTAATTGGAAATAATTAAAAAAAACTATTTTTGCTGTATTTATATTTACAAATGTCTTAACAAATTAAATGCAATTTATTTTCTCTGGTGTAAAAATAGTTTCAAATGTTTTGACATAACATTGAATGCAATAAAGTAGTTTTAAATTTTAAAAACTAATTAAAAAAACATTGATAAATCAATACATTATTTATAAACAATTAACTTTACTAAAAAATATATCTAACACTTAATTTTAAATTAAGTTTTAAACATTTATAAAATATTAAATTCTAATACAATGTCGTCTTAAAATTCAGTTTAAAATTACAAATTAATCAAATTAAAAAGTACAAAATTAGGTGCTATTAAATAATAATAACCAATCGTTTTTGCTTTAAAATATTTTGACAATAATTAATTTTGTTAAATAGGTATTAAAATTTTTTAAATTTAATAACAATTTAAATATTGTTTACTCGACGCTAAATAAGGAGTAACGAATAAATAAACACTGGGTGGAAGTGGAAGAGTGAAACTGGCAATTATTTTAAGAACTAGCGAAATACGGATTTATTTTATAAACTGTAATTTTTAAACAAAATTAATTTTAAATTCAAAAACAATATTAAAATACTTAATTTTGGACAGTGAAATCGAATTTATATTATTTAAATTTTGAAATTAATTTTTATATATATATTTAAATAATTTTGAATTAAAAAATTGTGATCGCAAGATTATTTGGGTGGTGACAGGTTAATAGTCAGTGGTGCAAAAATTGATGAATAGAGTAAACAATCAGTACATAAACTTCACAACTGCTACTTAATAAATTATACCAGTTGTCACTATATAAATTGGTTACATTTGAGTCAGTAGTAACAATTGTTGAAATACTAATATAAATTATTTTCCAAATTAAACCTCTAGAACAATTTTAAATAAATCAAATTAGAAATATAAAACTGTAATTTAATAATTTAAAAATTTAATCTAAAATATTAAATTTAATATAAGTAGACTATATTTTGTGGAAATTAAAACATGAATCAAATTAAGTTAAGTTATTTATATTTTTGATTTTTATTAAGCAATAAACAAAATTTTTAATTAAAATTTACAAATCTGGTAAAATAATAATAACATAATTAAAAAATTAATAAAATATAAATGTTTTTATATAAAATAGAAATCGTTTCAAAAATTAATGAAAATATTTATTTTAAAATGTTACAAGTTACGTTTGTTATTTTGATAAATTAATAAACTCTATTTAAAATTAAATATTTTTAATTTGTAAACAAAACCTGTAAGTTAATTATAATTACGTATTAATTTTTACAAACAAATTACTATTATTTAATAATTGGCATATTAAAATAAATCAATTAATTAATTAGTTAATTAATTATTATTTACATGTATTTAAAACAAAATTACTATTTAAAAATTTTTATCTATTAATAATTTTTATTATAATACAATAGATAAGCTAATCTACTGGCAACAAAAAATAAAATTGCGGATACGTATATACCTTTATGTCTGTAATTATTTTATTTAGCAATATAAGCTATATTTATAACGCAAAATGTTTGTTGTTTGATGAAAAATTGTTCTTTTAATATTTTTATTTTTTACAAATTATATTTTCATTTATTTTATATAGCACCAATAATTTATTAAAGCTAAAATAATATTTTTATAAATAATATATTTAATGGTTTAAAGCTCTTAATTGAGGTTCAAACCAATATTGTTAGTATTTAATTGATTTATATAGTCAAAAAACAACAATCACGTTTTACAAACAGTAAACAATAAAACGGAAATCTTTGTTAAATTAAATGTTTGTTATTTTTCGACAAAAGCGACCGTATTTGAGAGAAAATTGCTTAATTTTTAAAACACAGATGCAATGTCTTTACCATAACCTGGCAGGCTGGCGCAGTGGTCAAGGCAAACAGGTAGTGGGTTCAAACCCCGTCCGAGTTAATTTTTCTTTTCATAAGTTAAATAGGGCTTAAGTGGGGCAAGACGACCACGGGCTGCCTACTAAGCACCGTTAATTGGTAGTGTACGATCGGTTTAGCCACAAACTACGTATACGGAGCGTTCAGGTGTGTGCTCTTAAAACTGTGACACTATCCTCGTCACCATACCTCACGGTGAAGTGACGATCCCTGACTGGGTTGAAACTCTCGGTTGTGCAGGGAGAAGCCCTCGGGCATGATTTAAAAAAAATGTCTATACAATAGGTAAACAAATATAGTTAAAACAAACTTTAGTTTCAACAAACATTCAATGTATTTATTTTATTTTGTAATTAAATATTTTACCAAATTAGTATTTTTAATTAATTTCAAAATATTGATTAGTGAAAAAATTGAAATATACTAATTCAAATGAACATACTTTGATTGACCAGGCAAAAATTAAAAAAATATTAAAATTAATTAACATTAATTCATTAGTATTAATTGATATTTTGCAGTAAATGTAATTTTTAATATTGGTCATTCAAAAATTTTTGTATTAATTTTAGTTAAAGCATGTTAATATCTATCAGCTAATATAAAAGTTTTGCACTCATTACTATTATATTTTTTTATTAATTTTAAAATATTTGTATATAAGATTTACTGATTGAATTTTACTTAAATAAATAAAAAAATTAAAATTTAATTATTTACAATCTATTACTGTAAATTAATGTATAATATATTTATTTTAAAAAAAAAGTATAGCTGTTTAACTATAAAAATTATAATTAAAACAATTTTAATTTATTAAAAATAAAACTATAAATTAATTTTATTTTAAGTAAAGATTTTATTTACAATTTTGTTAATAATTATTTTTAAGTCCTTTTTATTAATATTAATTTATTTTTAACTAAAAACTTATTATATAAATTTATTTTTAAATTTTACAAACTTAAACCAAATATACATTAAACAATTAAAAAATCATGCGTTGAATTTTAAAGTAATTTTTGCCAAAATATTTATATTTAACATAAATATATTTAGCAATAACATAGTTTTTACATAGAGAATATTTACAGACATCCAATCAAAGTCGGCTGAAAATTTTTGCTATTTAATAAATATATGTTGATTTTAATGATAAAATAACTTGTATATTTTTACTACTCATTTTAAGTTTTAAACTAATATTGAGCTTAAAATAGAATTAAAAATTTTATTTTAAACTTGTGTTTTATTACACATATTTTAATTAAAACAAAAGTTTAAAATAAAAATTAGATAAAATGATTAAAAGTTTTAAATAATTTTATTGAAATTTATTGACTTTGATTTTAAACATCGCTTTAATTATATTTTTTTATCAAAATTTAAAATTAAAAACTTGTGTTTTTCTATTTTTTAAATTTAAATATAGTTATCATTTCATACTTAATAAAAGTTTAAAATTTAGATTTGAATATAAAATGTACAAACTACAGTATTTATTGTTCTGTTATATAGCAAAAATTTTTAGCCGATTTCAAATGGATTTGTCTGTGACTATATTTGATATTGTCATTTTCATAAAAATACAAGTTGAATTTATAATTTCAAACTTTCAGCAAATAAAGGTTTAACATTCAAATTATTATTGATTTTATTATAAGATATAAAAGACTTTTAATATAAATTAATTAAAAATTAAATTAACTAAAACATAAATAATTAATTAGTTAACATCAACTTTAAACTACATAACTAATTTAAATATTATTTTGGTTTTAAATAAAATATTTAAAATGATTCGAGGAGTTTATGACATAGTCTATCCAAAATTATAATTTTAATATTGTTTGCAAATTCAAATATAAATTTGATTAAAAATTACAGTGTCTAAATTTATTTATAATTTCAATAAATATAATATAATTATAATTAAAATTTATATTAAAAGCAATGTTTGCCAATATGAAACTATTAGTATAAACATAAATAATTCAAGATTTAATACAATCAAAATTTTTTATTTTTGTAATAATTTATCTAAACAACATTTATATATTATTCTTATATAGTTACTTACTACTGAGAAATTTTGTTTTTAATTTAAAATTTGTTTTTATTTCAATCTTAATATTTAACACCAGATAATTTATAGTAAGCAAAAACTTAAATTCAATACAAATTTAAAATTAAAATTAATAATATTTAATTATAATCAAGATTTTTACAACCTCAAAAAGTGTAAAACTAAATTCTATTTTCTAGCAAAAAATTCAAGTCTTTATATACTGTTAGAATGCAATTTTATATATTAGATTTATAATCAAAATTAACATTCGAAAATAATTAACAGTAAAAATTTATTACAAATCATACATTTTATAATCACAAACAAAACTTTTATTTTGAAAGAAAAACGATTAACAGTATGATTGCATTTACAGAGAGTGCAGTGAATAATGTAATTGGTTGAGAGCAATTTGGCTCAGACTGACTCGCTTATTGGTTAATATGCAGTTGGCTCAGAGAGTGCTAGCACTAAAATGTACTACACTTCAGAGGGAACATTTATTAATTATCGGCAACATTCACTGCGCTCACTATATAATAAAATTGAACAAAATTAATTTGCAGTAAAATCTAAAAGAAAATAAGTAATATATTGTAACAAAAAGTGGGAAGGGGCCTTAATGCAAAATTATATATACATTTATTTAAAACTGTTAAAAAAAATTATTTTTAATTATTAAATTATTACTAAATAAAAAATTATTTTATTATAAAAATTTTGTTTTAAATTTTTGTGTAAATATAAATTTAAAGAAAAACTGTAATTTATAAATAAATTAATTTTTAAATTTACAAAAATTCTTAAATTAGTAATTATTGGGCAAATTTTGTATATTTTCAATTTCTAATTAATTATTATTTAGTTAAAACAAAATGACAATTTAAAATTTTTTTTAATTTTTAATATTTGATATTTAAACCATATTTAATTAAGTATTTTATTAAATTAATAATTTTTATAAAATATTATTCAAATCAATGTGTTAAAATGTATAATCAATTTATGTAAACTAAACTATTTTAAAATGCGGTTAATTAATCTGATTATTTTTAAATTTTATAATTTTTAAAAATTATAAATTTATTTTATGTTATTATTTTATGTTATATTAAAAACTAGTTTATATATAATCAATAGTTTATTTAAATTATTATTTTTAAAATTTTTGTTTTGTGTATGTTTGATTTCAATTGATTAGACCTGCTTATTTATAAAATATTTAATTAATCTAAAAATATTTTAATTTGTTTATTTGGTAGTAATTCACTTTAGTTAAAATTAACATAAAAAATAAAATAAAACTCATTTTGAATTAATTATAATTTAATTACCTTTTAAACATTTGTATTTTTAAAATATTTTTTATATAAAAGATAATTAAATTCAAACATATGTAAAATTCTCAATTAAAAGATAATGTTATTATTGTCAAATTTCAATGGGTTTAGAGATAATAAATAAAAACTGTCATAATTAATTTAAAACTTATATATATAAATTTACAAAAGAAATTTTTAATTTATTTAAAATTAATACTTGTTATTGGTTTTGTAATTTTCTTCAAATAGATTATATAAAAAACTATAATTTACATCAATATTAATTCATATTGTAGGATATCGGAGTTTCCGACGTAAATTGTATGAGTTTGAAGCCATATTTAAATTATCTTATCGGTAAATTATTAGTTAGAAAACATGGATTGATTTATTTTAATTTTATCTATACATCAGTTTGGTATTTTGTTTGATAAAATAAATTACACATGTCCTCAACATGTTCGGGCAACACTAATTTAACAACCCCTAAACAACCCCTTCAAACAACCGTTAATAAACAACCCCTAAACAACCCCTAAACAACACCTAATTAAACAACCGGTTGTTTGTAGAAATTGTTTAAAAAATATTACTAGGGGTTGTTTAGGAGTCGTTTGGGGGTTGTTTAAAGATTGTTTGTAGGAATTGTTAAAAAAATATTACTAAAGGTTGTTTAATTAGGAGTTTTTTGAGTGTTGTTTGGGGGTTGTTTGGGGGTAGTTTGGGGGTTGTTTGTAGGAGTTGTTTAAAAAAATATTATAAGACGTTGTTTAATTAAGGGTTGTTTATGAGTTGCTTGAGTGTTGTTTGGGAGTTGTTTAGGGGTTGCTTATTAGAGGTTGTTTAAAGAGGTTGTTATGGGGTTGTTAAATTAGTGTTGCCCACATGTTTTTATTATAATTTTTATATTGCGCATAATTTTAATTAATTTCAACTATTTTATTTTTTTTCAGTTGATTAAATAATTTCTTTTTGTAAAACTGTAATTTGAATTTAAATAAATGTTTGAATTTATTAATTTATTTAAATATTTTAAAATTGGATTACGCAAACTAATGACTTTATTATACTTTTAATGTTTAAATAAATTACATTACAAGCCAAACAATTGAACTCATGTAATTTTTATTGAGTTAAATTGTTTAATATTATGAGTTTTAAAATTAAATTTTAAATTTATATAAATTTATTGCATTTAATCAATTTTATGGAAAAAATAATTCAATATTTAATAAATTAATTAAAAAATAAATTAAATTAATAAAAAATTATTTACATTTTAGCTTTCATATTACAGCTCAATTTTTTCTGGCTATTATAAATTAAAAAATTGTAATAAATAAAATATTGATAATTTTACTGGTATTTTCATAATTATTTTTATTTTATTTTTAGCAAAACATTTTGTGTTTTAAAATTTATAATTAATTTTGTTGAAATAAATAAATTTATGTAAATTTTATTAAATATTTTAATTTTTCTATTATATTATTTAACAAATTACAATTTTTTATTTAATAAATTAATTAATATATTCCTAATTTAATTTTATAATTAAAAAAATATTCCTAAATTTATATGCTGAGTTGCGTAAAACCAAATTGCTTACGTGGTGTTAAACATTGCATGTTAATTATATTTTAATTAAATTTAAATTAAAATATTATAAATAAAATTTTAATTCAAATAAAAATAATATTTGACAATATTTCAAATATATTATCACAAAAATTATAATTTTTTTGACAGATTTTAGTTAAAATTTAGCAAAATATAAATTTATTTTATAATTAGCAAAATACAAAAATTTGTTTAATTATTAATAAATTATAAGTTTTTCTATAGAACTGTAATTTGTAAAAATATCATCATATTTATTTACAAATTTCAATATATTATTATATTTTGGAGGCATAAATACGGATCTATTTAAATTTTAGATTTTTAACATTTAGACAATAATATTTTTAATTAATATTTATTTTGCTATAAAATATTAGATTTTAAATGTTCAGATTTAATTGACGTGCAATAAGTAATCTATATTTAATGTTTACGTAAACTCCAAAATGTCGGCTATTTAGGTAGGTGTGTAGTGTAATTAAGATTACAATTGTATTTGCGTAATCTGTAATAATTTTGCTAATAGTTTTTCGGCAAATTATTATATTTTAAATAGTTTTATAATTAATTTTTTAAATTTGTAATTAGTTAGTAATTCTATTATAAAATTTTAATAATTTAAACATAAATTAAATATAAAATTTTAATGTATTAGAGTTATTTATTATAAACAAAATAAAATACAGTATAATCTCAAATAATACAAAATTACATTCAAAAATAAATATTGTTATTTTAAGTGACAGATAGATAGGAGAAGAAGGTAATTAACTTGTTTGATAAAAAATGGGTTTAAACATTTATATTTTACCATATAAATCAAAATGAGTTAGTAGAATTTAAACCAAAGTAATACTTGTCAGCAATGACGAATTAAGTAATGTGATGTTTTCAGATTGTAAATTGTAAGTTTTAAAAATATTTTTACCAAAGCTAATTTTAATAAAATTAAAACATCCGCCATTAAAAAAACAAATTACTTTCGCATTTATTAATTTTTACTCAAATTAAGTTTTCTTGTTAATTTTTTTTAACATAATGTCAGAAACTCTTTTAATTATAAACTTAATGTAAATTGTAATAAAATTTAAAAAGAATAAAAGTATTCATGCATGTATTGCGAGCTTTAGTAATGATTGCTTAAAACTGTATTTTGATTAGTAATGCAAATTAAAAACACAGCGCAATAATTTTAAAGAAATAAGGAATAATTTACTTAAAATTATATATAATGTTTTAGATAAAGTATAGTATTTTTTAATTAATTATATTTAATTTTTATTTGGCTCACATAATATTTTTTAAAGTTATATTTAAAATTTTCTAACATTTAATGAATGTTATTTTTTTAATTAAAAATTTTATTATTTTTTAAATAAATGTATATTTTATTTGTTTTTTAATTGAATGTTAAAAATATTTTAAAAGATATTATTAAATATAAATATTATAAATAAAAGAAAAAAATGATAGTAACTGTACATTTAATGTAAAAAATTAAAGCATTTTAAAAATATATTTGTTAATAAATTGATTTTTAATTTTACATATAAAAATTATTTTATAATTTAAATTATTTATTCTTTGGATAAAAAATCAATTGATATCACAAAAATTAACTTTTAATATTATTTTATAAATATATAAAATTACATTATTGAAAAGTATTTGTAATTATATAATATACATTAAATATTTTTATATTAAAAAAATTAATTATTTAAATTTTTATTTTTTAAACTTAAATTACTTTTTAAATAAAAATATAATAAAATTATTTAACTTTAATTTATATTATTTACGGAGCTGTTAAAACCAAAATTGCAAATAGAAAATTAAAATGTGTATTTAAAAATTCATTAAAATTTAAATTACAGTTTTATTTTTGAATTTTAAAAGTTAAATTTTGTTTTACTGATGAATTTTGACTAATGATTTTGAATGCTGATTATTTACTGCAGGAATTTTACTATTGAATTTATCAGATAACATTTTACAGCTAACTTTAATTGCTGAAGTTTAAATTTGATAAATATAAATTTTTGATAATATACGATTTATTACGTTAAAAAATATAAATGAATGTTTTTTTGACATAAGTTTAATTTTATTTAAATTTTATCTTTTCTTTAAAATTATTTTGAGTTTTTATTTGGGTTTCAAACAGTTTCATCAATTCAAATTCAAAATTGACACAATTGATATGTTTAATAATTTGTTATAAAAATAATTGTTTTTTAATGTAAACTTACTTTTTATCTGCAATACAATTATAGCGCAAATTAAAACATAAAATTATTTTGTATTACATTTGAAAAAAATAACTTTTAATTTTGCTCTCAGTATCTAAACATTACAAAATTAGCAAACATTAAAATATTTTTAAATAAAAGTAATTATTAATTTAGTCCACAACGTTTATTATAAAAATACTTTTATTATATGTTTTTTACTTTTATTATAAAATTACGTGTTCCCACATCAATCAAATATTGAATTCAAACAACAATTATTATTACAATTTTATTTTCATTTTCACCCAACCAAATTACGGACATCGCGCAGTTGATGTATCCATTAAATTTATCAATTATTTAAAATTAAAATTAACAAATAAATTTATAAAATTATAATTCATCAAGGTTGAGTAAAGTTTAAAATAAGAAAATACTTGGTAATTAAATTTTGACAATAATATTTGATTTAAATTTAATTCAATTTAAAATTTTTATTTTTTATAACAAATTATTTTATTTAATTTTTACTATGTTTTAAAAAACAATATGTTTTTTTTTGTTTATAAAACTGTAAATTAAGTATTAATAGCAAATAATATTTACAAACAAACAATATTTATAATAATTGAATAAATGGATATACTGTATTTGAAATAATATTATTTGCAGTAAGTGCAATTTATTTATACAAATTAAACTAATTTTGTTATAATTAATTTAGAATTTTTTTAATAATTTAAATTTATTTAAATTTTAATAGTAATAAATCTGAGTTTGCAACATTTGTTGATTTTTGAATTGCTTTCATTAAGTAAAAAATATTGTGAAGTAAATTTTTGTAAAATATAAATATTAAATGTTTTCCAAAAATATAAATATTAACATAATAAATTTTATAAATATTTAAAATGCTGAAAAAAATAACAAAATTGTGTTTGTTAAAATTTTTATTCTCAAATTTATTATTTTAATTTTACGTCATTTACAATTTTAAAAAATACTTTTACAGTATTATAAATTCATACATATTTATTAAAATTATTTGATTAAACACAGTTTATTATTATTTAATTTACTAAATTAATATAAAATTGAATATAATAAACTATATACATTATTTTTATAAATTGCATAACATATTCATTAATATAACCAATTAAAATTTTTTTTAATTAATTTAGAAAACGGAACAAACTTCAAATTGCAATTCTTCACCCGATTCCTAGACAGACAGAACATATCGCGCGTATGTATTAGCCCTTATCACCCACAGACCAATGGTATCTGCGAAATAGTAAAAAGGACTTTTATTATTTGTCTAAAGCTTGCGGTCCAGCTTTTGCCACGAAAAAAATTATCATTACTGCTTACAATTGGAGAACTTAATAAGGGTCGCAAACTATCAAAATTTCTATTCAAACAAATATTCTCGCGATCACTGGACTGTTATTGCGAATCGAATTGAATTACAACTAATCCTTATTTACGCAAAAACTCAATCGCAATATTCGTATTTTGCCGAAACAGCTCTATTACCGACTGAATCAGCACAGACTACATCAAAATATTTAAAGCAATTATAACTATAAACTATCTTGAAAATATAATAAAAATATGTAAAAATATTATTTTAATAATTGCATAATTTTAAAAGTTATGCATGTTTAAAAATACACTGTTTTATTTTAATTTTTAAAATTTATTAAATATTTTAGAAAAAAATATAATAAAAATACTGTATTTATAATATTTTCTAACAATGAGTTTATTTTTGGTGCCCACGACAATTTGAATAATCAGTTTTATTTTTAAAAACATATCTTAGCAAGCAAATAAAATTTTTATATATTATCCGCCAATGGGGGTGTTTAGGGGGGTTTTAATTTAAATATAATTTTTTATTTTTAATGTTTAACAAATTAGTCATACTGTTTCAAACATTTAAAATATAGATGCATATTTTATTTAATTTTATGATACAGTTAAATAAAATCATAACATTTATATAAAATTGCTAAAATTTTGTTATAAAATAACAGTTTATATATCATTGTTTAAAACTTTAATTTTTTAGAATATTATTATTAATTATATATATTTAAATTTTCTCAAATAAACTGTAAATTATCATTTAAAAAAAATTGTGGTTAGAATTCAAACATTTAATTTATTTAGTTTATTTTCATGTATTATAAATAATACAAATTATTAATTTAAAAACCACCCTAAACACCCCCATTGGCGGACATAATATAAAAAAATAATTTGTTTGTTAAGAGCTGTTTTTAAAAATAATAAGTATTATGTAAACTGCCATGGGCACTAAAAATAAAATTATTGTAAGTTAAGTGTTGAAGTAATTATTAATTTATCAAAATAATCGCAACTTTTAAATAACTATTATTATTTTATATAGGTTTTGTTTTTATTTACAAAATAATTTTATTATCCCTAAAAACTGTGATCACTTTTCAATAAATTAAAAATACTGCAACAGATAATAAATTAAATTTAAATATGAATTAAATTTTTTGTAAAAATTATTATAAAATTTTGTTCTATGATTTTTATATTTGAATAATTAAAAGTAAACTAATAATTATTTATTAAATATAATGATTTATTCTAACTAGGGGAGGAACCTAAATCGCTGACAATTTGCAAAATGTTATTTTTTAAAATTAAAGTTAATTTTTAGTTTGTTACATAATGAATTTTTATATCTGCAAATGCGTCCAGTAAAACAAAAATATAATTACACAAATTTTTATTTTTAATAAGATATTCTTGTACATAGGATTAATAAGCTTCATCTAATATTTAAAAGTTTTATATATAGAATTATTATTTTATTAATATTACTTTACAGTATGTTTTAAATCTTATAATTATATTAGATTAATCATTTATTTAAATTAAAAATATTTATTTACAGTTTATAAATATACTTTGAATTATATAAATTTGGTAAAATAATTATAAATTTATTAGAAAAATTTATATATATTTAGTTTTAATTAAAGTTAATTTGAAAATAAATTTATTGTTGATTATTATAATATAAATTTATTTATTAATAAGTATAATTTAGTTCTTAAATATATATTTACTTAATTTTCGTATTAAAAATAAAAAAAATTAGTTAAATTTAAATTCTTTATTTAATTTTTAACACGTTTTATTTTTTATTAAATTTAATTAGAAATAAAATTATATAATTATCTTTATAAATAATAAGTTATTCTGACATATTTATGTAATTTAAAACAAATTTATAAACTGTAAATAAAATTTTTCAATTTTAATAAATTTTTAATCTATTATAATAATATAATTTTAAACAAACTGTAAATTAATATTAATTAAATAATAATTCTATATATAAAATTTTTAAATGCTTGGTGAAGTTCATCAATCTAATGTACAGGAATATCTCATTAAGAGTAAAAGTTTGTGTAATTATATTTTTATTTTAATGGACGCATTTGCAGATATAAAAACAGATTATGTAACAAAGTAAGAATTAGCGTTAATTTTAAATAATAACAATTTGCAAATGGTTAGCGATCTAGGTTCTTCCCCTAGTAAATTAATTATTAAAAATTGCACTTAAAAAGTACAGATAAGTATTTTTTTAATAAAAAATTAATTATATAAAATAAAATTTGAAATGTATTTAATTAATTTTATTTTTTCTATATTATAATATATTTTTTAAAATTATATTATTTAATTATATTTAATTTAATCTACCGAGATTTTGTATGCCTGTGTTTTATCATTTAAGGTAAAGTCGACAAGAAAGTCTAAACTTTGATTAAAAAAGCTTTGACACCAACTATCAATAACTTTCTTGCTAATTATTGCTTATTTGTTGTTAATTAGATGAGAACGCAATTGGTTTTACATTGCAATAAAATAACAGAAAAAGAAATAAGTTTAGAACACTAATAAAAATTTACAATATTTATAATCATTTTAATTTACTAATAAAACTTTATATAAAATTTTAATTTTAAATTAAGTTTTCAAACAATTTTGAACTATTAAATTTTGGTACCATATCGATGTAAAATTTAGATTTAATATGTTAATTATTTTTTATTTTTAATTAATTATTTTTAATTTTTTTTAATTTATTGATTGTTTAACAAATTATTGTTAAATTCAGCGTAAATAAGTTTTAGATCTATGAGGAAGTAAACGTGGAATGATTTTTATTAGTTTAAGATAAACATTGGTTTGGAGTTTTTAAAATAAAATAATTTACCAATGAAATCAATATGTTTTTTTAAAGTTTATATATTACACGTAATGTTACTTTAATGTCAAACGTTTCTGCTTGTATTTCAATTTAATTTATAATTTTTTTTTGTAAAACTGTAATTTAAAATTAAATATATGTTAGAATTTACAAATTAATTTAAATCATTATTATTTGGACCGAAGAATTGATAATATTTATTAAATTTAAATGTTTAAATTTAGAAAATAATTTTTATATTATATTTATATTATAAAAAATTTTAATAATATTTACCAGAAACATTTCAAAAATAAAAACAAATTTTTAAATGAATTTATCCATTATTTTTATCGTAAATGTAACTTACATTAATTTATTGCAATTTATAAATTTATTGTTTTATTTTGCTACAGTAATTTTATTTTTATTTTTAAAGTGTTTATGATAAATATTTTAAAAATATTTTATATTATAACTAGCATTAATATTCAAAAACTATGATAATAAAAATGTTTACAAATAAAATCAACCAAGGATGTTCAACTTGTATGAATTACAATTATTTTATTTTTAAATTTGTTGCACTGGCCAAAATTGCTCCATGTCAAAATTTCAAAAAATAAAATTATATTTATCTAATTATTTTTAGCACTACACAATTTGTACATTTTAAACTTTTTACAACCACAATAAATTTTTTTGTACAGATTTTATTGTTTCATAATTGACAAAATTAAAATTTTAAAATTTCATAAATATGATTTGTGCTTCCCATTAATCCAGTTGCAAAAAATTTTTTGTTAAATTTAATCAAGCGTCTTTGAATAAATTGCGTTATAATCTCCGGGGTTAATTTTGGCAAAGACAGTATAATAAATTAACTTTTTTATTTTCTGTAATTTTAATATAACTAAAAATTGTGTGTTGACTACAATTTATTGTTAAACTTACAGACGAATACAATACAATCCATTTAGGAGCAATTATATATTAAAATTTAGATATTTGTATTTATTTGTCTATATTTATTTTTTAAGAACGGCCACCGCTCTTAGATCCGAATCGAAGTTAGACAAATATAAAAGTAAATTATTTTTCTTTAAATTTTATAATTATTATGTAAAGCAGTATTCATAAAAATATATTAAAAATTATCAAATATATTTTTTAATTTATAAACAAATTAACAAAATTTTATAGCCAATATTAATAAAATATTTTCTTTTAAATAATGCATTTTGCAATAAAATAAATATAATAATTTAAATAATTAACAAAACAAATGTTTATCTAATTTATTTTAAAACTGTAAATTAATTATAAATAAAAATTTAAATTTAAAAAAAAATTTAATAATTTAATTTTTGTTATTGTCCGCTTTGTTATATTTGTTTTATAGAATAAATTTGTAAAACTTATTTGATTTAAATAAGTTAACCTATACAATAATTTAATTTTCGGTGCTAAGTGTGGTTTACTTTATCTTTATTATTTTTACAAACATCTAACAAACAAATTAATTTCTTACATTTTGCTCGTTATGGGGCATTTTAAAGTAGTTGCTTTTTAATAATTTAAATATTTAACTTACCATGTTTGTTTTGTCTAGTTAATTAATAACAAGTTTATTATTTTTCGATGATTATTCTGATTAATTATTATTTAGTTTTTATGTGTTGGTCAAACATTTTGTATATTTTAAATTTTTTTATAACCATAAAAGTTCAATTTAAAATTTCTTTTTATGTTTTGTGTTTAACATAATTCTATAGTTGTAAAATTTTTTTAACTTAATATGATCAAACACATTTGAATAAATTGTGTTTAGCCGTGAAATTTAATTTTGGGAAAAACTATATAATAAGCTTTCAATTTGATCAGTGCAAAACTAACTAATCATACTATATAGTTTTAATTTAATTGCCATTGAATTAGTTGATAATAGTTACTACTTGCAAAATTGTCTATTTAATTAGTAAATTTTATATATTATATGTAGCTGTAAAATAATTTTAAGACAAATTATATATTTAATATAATAATTATTAAATTTGTAAATTATAAACCTATTTATATTAATTAACAGTTACCTGCATTTATGAAATTATGATTAATTGCAAATTTTATAAATAAATATTTTGATGTTATTAATTTGTAAAATTGTAAAAAACTTAAAAGAAGAAATAATATAATTATGTTTAAAAATCATATATTAATTTTAAATTTATAATTGAAATTAATTATATTTTATTTAATTAAAATATAAATTTTAGTTTATTATTATTAATTATAAATTTTATAAAAGTAAATGTAGACCTAATTTTTGCCATTAAATTAATAAGTATTTTTGTGGGCCTTAAAATATATTGACTTTGAAATATTGAACAGTAATTAAGACTTAAAATTGTACTAAAAATTTATACATAAATAAATAAAATAAACTAATTAATAAATGACAATTTAAATATCATAAATTTTATAAAAATAAACATTAATCAAAATATCAAATATCGATTAATATTCTATAATAAATATAATTAAAAAATTGTGTAAAATTTAATACAATAAAATTTATAAAAGCTAAATTTTTACAATAAATATATTTTATATAAATTATATATATTATTTAAAATTTTTATTATTCATAAATAAATGATAAATTTATTTTTTTAAAAACTTATGAACTTTATTTTTTGATTTGTTAATAAAACTGTAAATTAAATACTATTAGATATTTATATTTACAAACAAACCATTTTAAAGATATTTTGGAAAAAATGTCTGTAATTTTTTTTAATATTTGATATAAATATATTTTAAAATTTTATTATTTGTAAAAATTTAATTTATTTAATCAATATAAAATAAATTATTTTAGACAATTTTAATTTAAAATTTTTTTAATAATTAGTTTTTAATAAAATTTATTTAAATGACATTAAAAATACATATATAATTTAATTTTATATAACTTTTAACATATAACATTCAAACATTATAACATTTTTATATATTATATAAGTTTCACTGTTAAGTTATAAATTTGAAATATTTCTAAAAATATTACTTTATTTAATATTTTTACTCAAATACTAATTAAATTTATATTATTTACTAAATGATTATTAGTTTAAATTGTGAATAACATAGAACTAACTCTAACACTCACTCTAATTTAAAAAATCATAATCTTATTGCACATCTTTTTAAATTGTTTAATGTATTTATTTTAATTTTTTTTAACTGCTGAAATGTATTTTTTCTAGTTTAATATTAAGAGTTTTATCATTATGTCAAATATTGTATCTTTGATTTTAATCTATAATTACAACTAATGATTAAAATAAATTTGACATTTGTTTTGTTAATTATTTTTTAACAGTATAGACAAAGTTATTTGTTATATAAAAATTATAAGTCTAAAACAAAATTAGTTTTAATATAAATAAGTTTTAAATTAATTATCTAATCAGTTGGTTCGACAAAAAATAATTAAAAATCAAACGATATTATTATTATTTAGTAAAAAAATTTAATATACACACGTTTGACTATCTATGTCCCACGATTTTGCTTGTCTTATTTATAATTGTTGTTTGATCCTAGTAACTTAAAGACATTTTTGCGATTATGGATTTATCAAACGGACATATTGTATATTATAATTTAAAAGGTATTTAAATGATTATTATGCGGAATGATAAAATCTTATTAGAAAAGCATAACATGGTTACAAAATCTTTTTAAAATTTAATAAGTATTGATAGAAACGACCAGCTCTAGGAAGAATAGCTAATGTTGATAGAGATGCCAAAAATATTAAATTGAAATAAATTATAATTTTTTAAACCAATTTAGCATTTTACATAAACATTTACATATAATATTAATTTAATTACTACAATAATAGCAACATTGTGTTTATAAATTTTAAAAATTTAATTTAGCCTTAATTAGTAGCAAAATATATATCTTTTATTAATTGATATTTTAATACACAAAATATTTTATTGCATATTCGACTTTAACATATTTGACATTAGCATATTCGACATTAGCATATTCGACATTAACATATTTGACATTAACATATTCGACATTAACATATTAGACATTATTATATTTGATTTTAGACTATTCGACATTAGCATACTCGATATTAGCATATTCGACTTTAGCATATTCGACATTACCATATTCGACATTAGCATATTAGACATTAGCATATTCAACTTTAGCATATTCGATATTAGCATATTTGACATGAGTATATTCGACATTAGCATATTCGACATTAGCATATTCGACATTGGCATATTCAACATTAGCATATTCGAAATTATTATATTTGACATGAGTATATTCGACATTATCATAATTTATTTTATATTTATGTTCGCAACAAATTATGTGTTCCATTATTTTTCTTATACTACAAATGAAAAAGATTATTTTATTTGTCTATACTTATGAGTTATATAATAAATATCTTAATTTTTTATTAAGAATATTTACATTTAATTATTTTTTATAACAATTCGTAAAATTATTTGGCACGTTTGGCAAAATTAAAATTATAATTGAAATTATTTTATGTTTTTTAATTAATTATTATATTAAAATTTAAATCAAAAAAATAAATATAAGTAAAATAAACTGTAATTTATTTAATGAAAAAATTAAAAGTATTTTTGGATGATTATTTCCAGGTTTTAAAAAAATAAAATATAGCCACTAAATTTAATTTACTAGGGGAGGAACCTAAATCTCTGACCATTTGCAAAATGTTATTGTTTAAAAATAAAACTAATTTTTAGTTTATTACATAATCAGCATTTATATCTTCAAATGCGATTAGCAAAATAAAAATATAATTACAAAAACTATTACTCGTAACTAGATATACCTGTACATAGGATTGATTAGCTTTATCATGCATTTCAAATTTATATATATAAACCAATATTCTAATAATTTTAAAATACAGTTTGTTTTATCTTTTATATTTAAGTTAAAATAAATAGTTAATAAAACTTAAAAATTTAATTTACAGTTTATAAGCTGATAATTATAAACTGTAAATTAATGTTTTAAGTTTTATAAACTATTTATTCTAACAATGATTTTAT
>JAQFXP010000717.1:0-25425 GCA_034693685.1 Belba bartosi
GTGAAATACAAAAGGGTTTAAATTGCTTATACCGTAAATCAGATAAAACATTAATTTTTATTTGTTTCAAAATTATTCTTAAACTATAATTAAGTATTAAATAGTTTATTTTTATAAACTAATTTCTAAGTGTATATAAATTCCTAATAATTGAGCCATAAAATTCAAGTTCAACATTATTTTACATTGTTTTTTGGATATCACTTAATTGACTAATCATAATCTCTCTTAATTACAATGTTTAGATAAAAATTTTAACTTATAAATTCCTATCTGAAATTGTTCAAAGTTTAAATGTTTGTTTCATTCATACCTAATCTTCTCCAATAGTTAATTGCATCAACACTTGTCATATATACTAAAACCTATGAATTAAATGATAAAACAAATTAATTAATTAGACTTTTAATTAATTTTTAAGAAATTCAATTATTTTTAACAAACAAGAAATTCAAGAATATTCTTACCAATATTAAAATAACTAAAAATTTCATTGATAGACATTGGAGTAGTAGTCTTCCAAACGATAAATATCCCATTTTGTATATTTTGGTTCATTTAAAATATCTGGTTAATTAAAAATTTCAAATAATTAAGTTTATTTTTAGAAAACTCATTTAGTTTAAAATATGAATATTAAAATTAATTTTTCGAAAATTTATCACACTTTAGATAAAAATTAAAAACTCATAAAATAAAGATAATTTGTTTTAAAAGTACTTTAATGAGTTCCCATTAATTTTAATATTATCATACCTTAGAGAAAAAAAAATTGTTTATTAATTTGCAATTGGCATTAGTAAAATTTTTGTATTTATTTTTATCTTTAATATTTATGACTTGAATTTTAACTCTAGTTTATAAATTTAAATTTTATTTTTGTAATCATGTGGCAAAAGTCGGCAATTTTTGTTTTTAGATATTAATAATTTGTATTTTTTTATTTTACAAACTTAATAAATATAAGATAGTCTGTTAACTCGAATATTTTAAAAATTTAAAGTTATGACGCCAAAGTTTTATGGTATTTCACTTTAGTTTTTTTTTAATTTTATATTTATCAATAAATTGCAAAATACTATTAAATAAATTTTCAATAAGTTAAATTAATTTTTAAATTAAAAATTTAATTCACCTTTTATATGATATTTAAAAATTTACGGAGAAATATAGATAATTAAAATAATAACTAGCAATTTCTCAAAAATTTAAATTGTTATTATGTTGAAGCAATAATCATATTTACATAAGAAATCTAGTAAATTGATTATTGCAAAACAACTAATTTGCAAATTACATTTAGACGTTTTTATTCATAGTACTTTAGTACTTTATAATTCATTAACTTAACTGAATGCACGCGTGAATACTAAACAATTAAAAATAATTTTGAAATTATTAGCTAATAAACATTATTCATTATTTGATTAATTGTTGAGATAATTTACAATCAATTTAGTTATCTTTAGACCTAATACTAATACTGTAATAATACTACTATAATAACAATAAAGAAAAACTTGACTTAGATGCATCTATGGGCCAAATAGTGGCCACGTGTGGCCCTAATTGGTTTATATTATATGCTCATTCATTATATATAAATAATAGGCTATTAAATTGCTAAATATTTTTATTTAAAGTCAGATCTGTTTGTGTTGTTTTATTTATTTATAAATTAAATTTATTTTTTAAAACCGTATAACATATAAGTGTAATGTTTAGCAACAGAAATGCATATATTTTTTTCCCGTAACGCTTCTATTCGAGAGACATAAAAATAAGGCTTAAAATATATTAAGCATTTACACGATATAAGATATGGTATAATAGAGAACGCACTTTTAAGCAATAAAAACATAGATAAAGCGTAACATTGAATGCGATATCAGATAATGGTTTGAAAGTTCTCACTTGACTTACTAGAGAAACAATCAAAACAATCAAAACGGTTTTCTATAGACCAGAGAAAAAGTTTCAACAATTTTTTTTATTTTCTCTAAACTCTCATCGAAAAGTAGGCATATATTCACATAAATCTAATCTTTCAAATAATTATTATTATAATATATTTTTTTAAAACAAATTTTTGCCCAAAAAGTAATAAAATTTTATGACTAAAAGAAAAAGTGAAGAAAAAGTAAAAGTTAATGATTTTATGGAATAATTGATATATAAATCTTTGAAAATAAAGACATTATTTTGTCAAAATAAAAACATTGAGTCATCTTGTATATGGGCATATGCAAAGTGTCGGATCTAATAGCACTATTAGCAGCAGCAATTGCACTGTTAGACCGGCACCGGCACCAAGACATGAGTGTCGGGTCAATAATCATTTCATGAAGTCATGCTTCCAATGATTCGATGGAATAAATACAAATGTAATGTAAAGAGGGATTGCATTGCAAATGACATCTTTTAAGAGGTTCTTGGTTATCGAACTCGGTTTCAATATACCACAACCCCTCAGGTATACCGGTGCTGTGGCTGTGGCTATGGCTGTGCCCGATAGAAAGTGTGCAACAATTGTGGCTAAAATAATATCGATTATAAATATTGTCGAACTGTTGCGGATTTGTATACATTAAAGAAATTATTAAATTTTAGTCTCAAAGAGAGAAATTGTTTTTAAACAACCGGTCGTTCTCTTACTTTTTATTGCATTTATTTGATCCGACAATTCCGGACTTCTGTTTTAAAAAATTTAACTCAAGTTTTGTTTATTTTTAATTTTTCTGTCAAAATATTCTCTCTAATTATTATGATTTAAATATTTCGTTTTTATTTTTTAATTAAATATTTTTTCTAATTTATTAACTCTTAATAGAATTGAGAGATTATTTAAGAGAAGACTAAATAAGAATTTTTTCCAAGTATTCTGTGAAAAGAAATTATTTGAAGATATTCTCTTGATATCAATTTTACGAATAAATTCAAATTACTCATTGAGAAGATGACAGCACTCTTCTATCAGAACTATATTTTGCCCAATAATTACATACATATGGATCACATGTAAAGAAGATATTCTGGAATAAAGTAGATTTCGATTAACTCAAAAATATATATTCTTTTTTGTGTCGCTATTCAAAAGTTCCGAAAAAACATTCTTAACATTCTTTCGACTCATATTTTCCTATTAAACATTTGATTTGACTTAATTATGAAAAACATTCTTTTCGGACAATGTCCGGAAATATCATACAAAATAAGTTTTCTCTATCGGCATATATTAGTACAGTATTTAATTTTAAAAATTATCCTGTATATATTTTGTTTAGAATTTAATGTAATAATAATTTTTTCTAAATCTATGTTTTGAATAAATATTTTAATTTATTATTTCATTAAAATTTTTCATTAAAAACTCACTTTATTTGTTGAAAATTAAACCATAAATAATATTAAATTTTAGTAATAAATAATTTATTCGTTTAATAAATAGATTTATTGCTGAATCCGCTTAAAATATGAAAGCAGTGGGTCGGGCCATAAAAGGAGCTGTCTGCTTTTCTAACTATAGCGAATATAATCTAATGATATAAGTTTTGATCTATTTTTGAATACTATTTCTATTCATTCATAAATTTATTGAACAATAGTATAAAAATAAGGGATAAAAAAGAAATAAGTTATTTGAGGCACAAACATAGCTCAGACAGCAGAGGCATAGGCAGAGGCAATAGGCAAAGCACAGTTGAGTGTGCCTGTGTGCCTACCTGTGCACTGTCTTGTATGCAGTGTTTATGTCTTGAGCTGAACCTAAGGCGAACTTTTGAGCCCCTTTTGAGGAACGAATTCCGAATGTCTCTGTCTTTCACATTAGCGATAAAACCAGATCTAAATAATATACTAAAAGAATAAATCATACATTTTGTATGTAATAAGCATTGGGTTATGTCGATCATTGCAATAAATATTTTCAAATTGCTTTTTGAATATTCGCATACTATTCAACAAAAATAGCTCTTCTGATCGTTTGGATCAAAGTATATACAGAAATATATTTCAGAAATAATATCAATAATATTCCGAAACATAATTCAAACTCTAATTTCCTATCGGATTGAGTTTCTCCTTCGGAAGAGAAGTATAAAAATTTCTAATCATATAAATTAACTTAAAGTCAATTCTGATCAAACATTATTTGACAAAATTTTTCATATTATTGTTTTTTGTTGTTGTATTGAACTGTAAAAAAAGTAAAATTTTCGATATATCTAATGGTATAATAAATTGCAAGATTAGCGTAAATTTTTACATCAAAAATATCAATATCAAAGCCAAAGCTTTTTTAATTAGAAAAATATTTTCCTTAAAAGTTCAAAACAAAAATAAATAAAAAGTTAATTTTAAAAAAGTGATTCAAATGAACCTTAAATTATTATTTATTATAAATACAAACTGTTAAATAAAAAAAGATATTAGCAAATCTGATTCGCATAAATTTTCAAAGCTTATCAGGTCAGAAAATTTATTTAAAATTAGTTTTGACTTTATTTTTTCTCCGATCCGACACTCCTTTGAATTGTTAATTGCCGTAAAAACAGTACAATTTTCGGTTTGGCCCAAGTTTTTTGCATTTCGTATTCAGAACTCTTTTTCCTAATGACTACTCTTTATAATTAATGAATCACTTCTTAAATTAAGGATAGAGTAAATGATTAAATAAATTTAGGTTTGAATTTATTAATTCAATTATATATAAATTTATACTTATATTATATACTGTATGTATACTTATATATTATATTTATTATATAAATAAGTCTCCAAACCTTCAATTTTTTCTCGAATTACAAATAGAAATAGAGAGGAAAACAAATAAATAAAATGATTTATTGACCTTAATATCAATGCTGATTACCATCGATTTGGAGTCAATTCTTTATCTCTACTTATTTAACATTTTTGTTGAATATTTGAGATATTCTTAAAGTTTTGTTTATTTTCAAAAAGCAAACCAATAAATATTATATAATTGATATCTAGAAAATGTTTCATAGTTTCATACTTAACATAATATTTCGATAAAAATAATTGGAAAAAAGTGTGCTTTATATCGAAATAATAATAAAAAGACTAATTTATTCGAAAACAATTTGAAAGAGTTAAGAAGTCAAGATGAAAAAATGCCTTGACAGCAATTTTGAATTCGAGAAAAAATAATTAATTTACTGTAAGTCTAAGTCTAAGTGAGTTAAGGAACTGAACGCGTTTTGAGGATTATTTCAAGAAATGAAAGAATAGATTGTGTGATGCGATGCACAAGAATTTCATAATTTTCTCAAACTTTGATGAAATGTTATCTAAAATATATATTTAGTTTTCCTTATTTAGAGTTTTATTTATTTTTTCTTCCTTCATTCCATTTACAAGAATTAAATTTTAATTTTTAATAAAATTTTATTCCTTTTTTGCTATTAATAATAATTGTTTAAAATATTATATATAAATACTTTATTTTTTATGCAATTAAACTAAAAATAAAATGCATTTATTGCAATGATTGCACTAATTCTTAAAACATATTTACAAATATTGCAATAATTGAAAATCTAAACTTGATAATTTTGTTTCGCAAAGAGAATATTTGTTACTTCAATAAAAGCCTTTGCATTAAGTAATTACAATAATAACTAAACGAATTATATTTCTAAAATTAAGTTTTCATATAATGGAATCAAATCCTATCAGGAATGGGACGAAGAGTTTGCATCGAAAAAAGGTCACAACTCTCTGGTAAGGAAACAATAGTCCAATTAAAGGATTTAGATATAAATAGTGATCAGAAAAATAGAGTCGTCTCTTAGTTATTGTGCGCTCAGAACACACCGAACACTACATTCTTGAACTGATAAACAATTTTTTTCTAGCGATGCCTTTGAGGCCAGAGAGCACTCAAAAATAAAGAGAAGAGAGAGAGAGAGAGAGAGAGAGAGAGAGAGAGAGAGAGAGAGAGAGAGAGAGAGAGAGAGAGCTGCACTGAATTTTTTTCAAATCTAAACAAGCGATAAAGGAAGCTATTGTTACCTAATGGCCCTGGAATTAAGCAATGCCATTAACACGATAACTGAATGTAATTGTTAGACAATTAAGTGCATCAACGAGTCGTCAGAAATGCATTGTATTCTAGAAAACAATATAAACTCTTCTTATCTCTCTTACAACCGACAGAATTACTATTTATATAACAAACTTAGCTATAATAGACATAACTGTAAAAAAATATTTGAAAATTAATAATTAATTTCTTACCGTTTTATGAGGCAAACATTGAACGAAATTTTTAAAAATCCACTAAATATATAGAAAAAACAATTTAAACAATTGTCGTCCGAATCCAGACATCAAAAGAATTAATAAAAGAATTTAATTCAAAATATGAAAAACTTTTTTATAACGGGATATCAACTTTATTTCTAAAAATCAGATTCAGCCGAAACTAATCCATAACTTTATGTTATATAAAGTGATACAAAGAATGACATGTCTTCGGAGAAAAAAGTTATTGAAATAAAGATAACTACAGAGAAGAGCTGTTCACTTGTTGGTGACTTAACAAGAAATACTTAAACTTATTGTATACTTATTTTCTCTATGAGAATAGAAATAGGGAATAGGCTGTGAATGCACTTCACTTGTATAACAGGTAAGCCTTCTCTTTCGGATCTCTCTCTCTCTCTCTCTCTCTCTCTCTCTCTCTCTCGCTCGCATTAGTTCTCTCTTTTGATACTTCTTGCTATCTATCGAACCATAACATTAGAGGCAGTCCTCAAAACGACCAGAAATGTAATGGAAATATAGTTCAGATTTATGTTTTCACATGTTTTCACAAATTTTTATTTGATTACTAATTCTAATGATTTGGAGAAAAAGATGACTTACATCTAGTTGTATATAACGGATCAGTTTATGACTGTCTTGATGACAATTTTCACTCGGATTCACATAACTGTATTGAATATTAAATTTTAATTTAATATTTCGCAAATTTAAATTTTTTTTTTATTATCATTCAAAAATTCAGTTTTATTATTTTGAAGATTTCGCAATATTATTAGTATGTTTGAAAATTGACCTGAACTTTCAATTTTGATTAAAACTAATAGCTATTTTGAATTTTATTAAAAATTTTAATTCATTTTCTAAGATATACTCCCAAACAGAATAAATGATATTTCCTTTAAACCAATTTTTTTTCTTCTAACATCAGTACAGTCTCTCAAATAGAGCAAAAAAATAATTTTATCTATAATTTTGAATTCGCGTTGATTTCTATCACTTTTTAATGTTTAATATTTGTGAGAAATCACAAGTCCGTCAAAAAATAAAATGATAAATTTTTAGATATTTTCCGCTAATCTATTAATCAAATTAAAAATTTGTTTGAAATACATATAAAATACTATTTGTTCGGATATAAGAAGTAATTTATCAGATTTTTAAAACTTATCCAACGATTTAGAGTTTTTTCATATTATAAAAAGTTTTTTTGCTTTAGAAATAATATGAAGTGAATTATTACGAACAAAAATTGTTGCTTTGAAATAAAATCACTTCAATGGCTTTTAATAAACAAGTTTTTGGCCAAAAATTGATTAAAAAAACTTGTATTGAAATAGAAATAATCAGATGAAAAAACGTAATCTTTTATATTGTATTTATATTTGCAATTAATTTATTTTGAATATCTCGGCTGAGAATATGACACTAGACTTATAAGCTTTGAAAAAATAATCAGATCTTTATTTTTAATTGAAGTTTTAATCAGATAATAAAAATTTGAAAAAGTCTTCTCTTATTACACAATCTTAATGTTAAATAAAGTATTATTTGTTTAGGATATCCATAATAAACATAAATATTGAATAAATTTTAAATAATTCGACTGAGAATTTCTCAGAAAAATAACTGCAAAAAACATCAAATTTGTATTCATTCAAACGCATTAAAGATAAGAAATAATAAAATGAAAATAATAATAAATAAAATAACATTTGATCAATGGCTATGACAATGTTGGCCAAGAATTTTGAGCTAAGAATACACACGAATACATACTATGCTATACTTTTTTGATCACTTAATGACTCTTTGCTGAGAACATCTGTATTTAAATTAAGTGCATTAGTGTTGGAAATGCCCTTAAAATTTCAAACATTTATATAACTTATGTATTATAGATATGAGGAAATCCAGTGTCGTTTAGGAAAAATATAAAGTATTTCGATAAACAAAACAAAATTTGTTTCTTCTTTCTTATGCCTAACCTCTACTTTGTTGGTCAAGTTCTGTGCGATTGACAGGACATTAGAAGAGGTTTTTTATGATTATATTTGAAGTATTCCTTTTTCCGCAAACAGACCTCTTTTTTCTCTGTTATTAAAGATGGAAAATAATAACAACAAGAAAATATTTACACGCACTTCACTACTACAGTATTGTATACTGTGTGTTAAATTCAAATATCGATTATCAAGATCTTTTTTCTTGTTTTTTCGTAAATTAATTTATGTTCAATAAGATTAGAAAACTTTGTTAATGATTTACAGTTTGAAAATACGGTTTTTATTTATCTTTTTTTATTATCTAACTCTTTCACATCTTTTTGTTTTTGTTTTGTATATTAAAATTAATTTTTGTTAAACTATTTTTTTTAATTAAAAATATTTATCAACAAATAAAAATCTGCATTTTATTTTTAATAAAAAGCAAAAAATTATACTTTGCAGATTTTTTATGTACATCCAATTTTGTAGTTATCTTTTTATTTTAAATATGTTAAAATTTAGTTTGTTAGTTTATTTAAGCACTTAAAAATAACAAAAATTATATAACACATTATATAAACAAGTTAATACAATAAAACATAACATTAAAAAAAATATTTAACAACACAGAGTTAAAAATTTCTTTAATGCTAAATATTACCCCAAAAACTTAAACCAAAAATGACAATTGTTTGTAAAAAAAAATTATTCTTATACTTTTTAATTCTAACATTTATACGAATTTTTAAATAAAACATATTAATTCAGCAAAAATACTAAAAATATATTTTAAACTCAATTCTTGTTTTCTATAAATTTAGCGCAAACTTTAATTAATTTTTATAAATATTTTTCTTTAGATTTAGATATTTATTGAAGTTTAAGGTTTAAGTTTAGTATAACTTATACTCTATATTATGCAAAGATATATTGCTATTTTTAACGAACAAACTGTGATTTTTTATCTATTTTACAATCGAGAGAGAGAGAGAGAGAGAGAGAGAGAGAGAGAGAGAGAGAGAGCAGGAGAAAGAATGAGAGAGAGAGCAGGAGAGAGAGAGAGAATGAGAGAGCAGGAGAAAGAATGAGAGAGGGAGGAGGAGGAGAGAGAGAGAGAGTCTAGGAGAGGACTTACAGGTTTCAAAAGTGAACAAGTCAACTAGAGACGGCATCGGTGAAATACAAATTTTAAATTCTAAGAAACAAATGTTTAATTTTAAAATTCTAGCCTTTATTGAAATATCTAAAATTCTAATGATAATAAATTGTAATTTACAATTTATTCAAATAAATCTTTTTAATTAATTAAGCAATTTTTGCGAATTAACATGTCATTTATTCAAATTGGCTCTTTATTTGATAAAAATGATAATTTAATTCAAATTTAAATTCACCGATAATTTCTATGATTGCTTTGAGAAGTATATCAATCAATTAGTAGATAATAAAATAATCTATATTTTACATTAAAATTTTATCAAGTACATCGTTTAATTTATTGCTTTATTTTTATTTATTTTAACAAGATTTTAATTAAAAATAATTTTAAAGTTTACTTAATTTTTGTTATTTTTCAGTAAATCTTCTTTAAATATCATTTTTATCACAAAATTCTTATTTAAAATAAATAAATAAAAATTTTTATTTTTATTAAGTTTTTTAAATTAAATAATTATAAAAAAATATTTAACAACTTAATTCAATAAACTAATTGATAAAATTTAATCTGCAAAATAAATTATTCCTGTGGTTTGGTTAAAATATTTTAAAATTTTTACAATTTATAAATCATTTGATTGTTTACTGAATCGATAAATTGTTACTTAAGTACAAAAAAAGAAAAATTCTAATTAGCAGTCAAATAGAAAAAGATTCAATGCGTAAAATCAGTTAATTCTCTAAGTTATAGACCAAAATATATGCACAAGCTACTTTTAACAACTTAAAAGTTTTAACGTTTCAACAACAAAATACATTCTTGTTCAGATTAAAGTCAAAAGTTTATTCAAATTTCTAAAATCGTAAAAACATTTTATTGAAAATATTTCTCAATTTGATCGCTTACTTAAAAGTCGATTAACATATAAAAGACATTTTAATTCAAAGTAAAACAAATTATTTAAAATATAATCAATAAATTAAAATATAAATTAGGTTTTCAATAAAGTTTCAAATAAGTCACTTGAATAAGTCATGTTCACTTAATCCGCAAATAAATAATAAGAGATGACATTTAAGAGCAAATTTAAAATTAATCCGCAATATATTTTACTTGCTCTAATTTTCTAAACATTCGAATAACCTAGGTCTAATACAACAATTTTCTCACCTAACCTGATAAAACTAAACACATAAATCAAATGCTAAATCAAGTAATGTACGTACTTGACCTTGGAGTTAAAAAAATGAAAATAATATCATATGTTTTGAATTTATTTAATACTATGCAGAATATCATATATCTTCTAAAAACTTGTGTCGTAATTAAAATTTTTAGATTACTTATTTAATATTTTATCTTGAAATTTTTAATTCAATATTGTAAATGCGTAATTATTTAAAGATTTGTTTTATTAATAAATTTATTTGTTTGTAATATTTGCTCTAAAATTTAACTTGGGAATTTTAAGAATTTAAGCTCCATTTTAAAAACAATTTAGTTTAGCATAAATTTTCACTAGTCAGTTAAATAATTTTTAAAATATATACTTAAATATAGTTTGAGTTACAAATTTATTCAAAAGATTATCTCTTCGGCTAATAATTTCTGTTTGTTTTGATTTGATTTATTAATATTTATGATTAAAACACTCAATAAAACACTTAATAATTGCAAAAAAATAATAATAAATGGTTTTCTCAAATGACTTTCTGATAAATTACTGAACATTTTTAAGTTAAGTTTTTTTAATCAACTATTCTTTTATTTTGGCCAAATATTTTTGCTTAATTTTTAGAAAATTTAACTTAACATTAGACAGTTTACTAATTATAAAAAATAATGAAAAATAGCTTTTTTCGTTAAAAGTTCACAAAAAATAAATAAATATTTTTCTGAAATTTAAATATTAATTCACAAAGTGTTTATAATTATTTTTTGTGCAATTATGACATAAAACTATTTAATAGTCAATATTAAAAGCAAAAAAAAAATTAAAGTTAATAAATAAAAACAAATTTCTTCAATATTTTTATGTAATATCCTGTAAAAAGCTATTAATTACAGCATATTTGCAGTTCCACTAAAAAAATTTAAGTAAAAACTTTTATTTTGCAAAAACAAAAAACAATACAAAAGTAAGTGAAAACATATAACAAAAGAACATTTGATAATTGGAGACTACTTTATATACCGGTGCAGTCGTACAAATACAACGTGTTTTGAGAGCACCGGCAGGTATAGTACTAATGTCAGAAGAAGGCGCCCAGGCGTTCTATTTACGGCTGAACAACCACCAGGGGTTTATGACGGGCGCGTTGGCCGAGCTCTATAGCAATGAGTTGATGGTCGATGTGACCCTCACGGCCGAGGGACAGACCATCCGGGCCCATCAGATAGTGTTGGCCGCCTGTTCCCCATACTTTAAACATATATTCCTTGAATACGATAAGAGCAGTCAATACCCAATAATAATAATCAAAGACATGCCGTTCGCAGACTTGAAAGCAATAGTGGAGTTCGTATATAGAGGAGAGATAACGATTCCTCGCCAGCAGTTGCGCTCAATTCTGGCCAATGGAGCTGTGCTGCAGATCAAGGGTCTGCACGAGTTTAATAGGAATAACTGGTCCGATGCCTACTCTCTCAATGAGTCAATTGACGACAAAAATCAGTTCAAATCACTGCTAATGAATGGTATGAATGGTATGAATGATATGAATGGTTTGAATGGTTTAAATGATTCGAATGCGTGTGAAGTGAAGACGAGTAAAAAGCGAACGCAAAACAGAACCCGGAAGACGATAAACAGATCAACTAATGGATCAACTGGTGATAAGTCTGTAAATTATGGACACATATTGTCTGAAGAGAACAATTCTAACGATGAGATCACTGACAATATTAAAGTCAAAGACATTAACGATTGTAATAATAATGAAAATAAAAAAATAATTTTTGAAACTTTTGACAAAAATTCAGATCTGAATGAATGCAAAGAACGACTCAATCAAAACGATTTGGAAAATATTGATTCGCTTTTGAATAGCAATACGAATGTCGACAATAATACGGAAAACTCAATGACCGCTAACGCAGTCATCAGATCTGATAGTATTGTGGCCTTCAATCTGTTGGAGCAGTCGATGATGATTGATGTCAATAGCAATGTCAGTATCAATGGCATCGATGCCACTCATCAATCAGACGAGTCTTCTTCGTCTACAGGCGCTGCCTCTTCAGCCTCTCCTACCTATACTGCCTCTTCTGCCTCTCCCGTCTCTACTCCCGGACTCATTCCCTTATATCTTAATATAAACTCTTTGGCAATGATTGGCACAAACGCTGAATGCGTTGAACAACAGAACAACAAAATCGATAAAAATGTTGAAATCAATAATAAAATCATTTCCGATAAGAAACATATTCCTGGCCTCGAAGTGAGGAATAAGACGGAGAGCGAAACAAATGAGAAAACATCTTCGTCTTCGACCCAGACATTAGCGTTTGATATGACATCGAAACGATCGACTCGTAAGCGCACCCAAAGAGTGTCAAAAGCAGGAATTCCCCGCAAAGGCAACTCAATTCGGTCGCAGAAGAAGTTCAAGTGTCCGGTTTGTCAGAAGGTTTATGTGAGTCCGCAGAACATGAGGGAACACCTCAAGAACACCCACACCAACCCCGACCTGAAGTATGTGTGCAGTGTCTGTCAGAGAGAGTACAGTTGGAAACACGCGTTGGACCGACACTTCAAGTCCAAACACTCGACCAATTGACCGATGGCTCTCTCGACTGATCCGATTACTGATTATTGATTATATTTAATTCACTTACGATTACTGACTGAACTAATAAACCAAAATAATTGACATTTTTGTTTATTTTTTATATCTGTCCCAAACTTCCGGAGTTCTTAACATCACTCGTAGCTGAAGTGATATAATTATAATTTCATAAAATGTTATAAATTGCTTAAAAATTTGAGAACTTAGACACGAATTGTCGTTTTATACGATTGATTGGTTATGTATTACATTAGATGTATGTACTGTAGAAATGATATACATTTTGTAATTATCACTAAAGAGGTTATCGACTTATTTATGCGATTAATCTTTTTTTTATTAAATTAAAAAAATTTTGAATGAGAGAGCAGGTGAGAGCGAGAGAGCAGGGAGAGAGAGAGCAGGAGAGAGAGAGAGAGAGCGAGCAGAGAGAGAGAGAGAGAGAGAGAGCGAGAGAGAGAGAGAGAGTTGGGTTAAATTCAATTAAAAGATACGACAAAATGATTCGACGAAAGATTTATTATATTTTTATTCCAAACACCAAATATCGATTAAATAATTTGTTTTTATTAAATGATTAAATTAAATGCTTAATTCAATAAAAGCGTCTCTTAATCAGAATTTAAAATGCTAATTCAATTTGATTATCAACTCTTTAAAATCAAATAAACTTCTTATATATCGTTAAATGCAAATAATTAAATTACATATAATTTCTTTTTAAAACAAATAAATTATTGAATGAATTAAAAAAAAAATTTAATGAATAAAATAGCAAAAAGGTTATTTTTATTTAGTGCACTGATCTTATCAATAAAAAATGGTTTTTACCAGTTAAACTATTTAGCTAATGATAAAATGCTTTTAAAAATAATTATTAAAATTCACAAAAATTTTTTAAAAAAGAATTAGTAAAAATTTCGCTTTTCAAAATATACTAGTTAGTAAAATAATTAAAAGTATGTTTACAACTGGTTTCTATTATATATATTTTTAAACCAAAAAGTTTTGTTTTATTTTTTAAACATTTCATTTAGTATTAAAATTCCAAAAATTGTTTTACAAACAACTGATGCGACAACCAAAAATTTTTTTAAATGTCATCAAAAGCGGTCAAAAACATCTTGTTTTTAAAAATATCATTTCACTTTTGCTTGTAAAAGTCAAAATACTCTTTTTGTTTGTAAAAATTTCGCTTCAATTCATTTAAAATTATTATTTGTTTAAAACAAAAGCTTGGTTATTATTTTATATTTATTAATTTTTGATCTTAAATAAAAGTAATTATATTTATATTAATTTGAATTTTATTATAATTTATGTTATATTTTCAAATAAAATTTTTAATATATTTAAGTTTAATTCAGATATTTATACAAAAAATAAAATAAATACTTTTATTTTAAATCAATAAAATGCGTCAATAATTTAGATCAAAGCTTTAATATAAAATTTTAATTTAAAAACTTATATCAATAACACAGATATATATTTTTAAAAAATTAATTTTTTGTTTATATAAAATGATATGTAATTAAAATAAAAAATTGTGTAAATTTGTTATAAAAAATTATAAAATGACTTATTTTTACTACAATTACTAACTCAAAAATCAATAATAGTTTCAAAATATTATATAATAATTATTTTTTTAGAAATTAATCAAAACGATAAAATTTGCGGTCATTTACACTTTTATAAGCATCAAGTTTACGACCCAGACATTAAAGAAAAGAAATTATTATCACCAACTGATCTCATTTAGAGAACATTCACTCATTCATAAAATAGTGACGAATCAGATTCACCAGATTCTGGTCGATATACTGTAAATTCGTTATTTGAATCAATTTTTATATAATAGATTAAAAAAGGAAAAAATAGTTTTAAAACTAAAATTATTAGTTTGATATTTTAACATAGTGTTCGAGTTTTTGGCTTTAAAAAATAACAAAGCCAAATTCTAACTCACGGCTCATCGGATCTTTATTTGGTTGCAAAAACTGAAGTAAAAAATTATTTATATTGAAATGTTTTTATAGTTTTGGAGAGAAAATACTGAAAAATGATATATTCTTATTTAAAATTTTTAAGAAATAGTTATATTTTGACACAAGTAGACCATAATTTCACTCAACGTTGAATTTACTCTACTCCAATTTATTTACACTACTCGGTCATTGAAGTCAATATTCAAAGTTCATTCGATGTCGTACTTTAAACTTTTTGAAGTAAATGATTTGTTTTTTTCTTTTAAAGCAAAATAATACAATATCATAATACTCCAGAAACAAGCATGCAACAATTTACAAAGGGTTAAAACATGAACACAATGTTTATATGGACTCTAGTAAAGCAATAAAAGATAATTGATTATTAGTAATGAATCAATTATTTAGTAAATTTTATTTATAATTTAACAATTTACATTATTTTAACACACAATTTAACAAACAAATTTTAAATATACAGTTTATCTTGAATATTTACTTATTTAAATTTCTTGTCATCAAATTTCAATTTGTATAATGTATCCTGTACAATTTGCCAAATTAGATTGTATAATATGCTAAATATTAATGGTAAAAGTCAAATAGTATTTCAGAAATAATGATAAACACATCAATAGACAAATAAGTACCTTGGTAAATGTAGACTGTTAAAAAAGAGTTAATAGAAAATATTTTGTTTTTTAAGTATTCACATATTAAATTTAAATTTAATTGAATAAAACTTTAAACCTATTATTAACTGTCAGTTTTATGCAATTTTTTTATATACTGTACATATTAATTACAAAAACAATTTATTTAAGAATTTATATACATATATTCGAGCACGTAATAGCATAGATCGATTGTAATTATTTTTAACTTGAATAAAACCGCTAATGTCGGCAGTTTTTCTATTTTTATGTTTAATCATTTAAAATAAAATTAATTCAAATTAGTTTAATTTTCTTTGCATTTTAAGTGGTCGGTAAAGTGTTCAGGTGTTTATTGCAGAAAGCACGAGACTGCCAATACTGCCAGCCCTGCCAAAGCTGGTTATATATATTTGTTGAATTAAAAAAATATGGAAATCAGTGCAAATTCTTGACTGAAACTGAGCACTGGATCTATGAACCAAAACTTTTTTTTATGTTTTATGTTAATTGCGTGCGATTTCACAAATATTTTTTTGTACTTAACTTATGAAAGGATTAAAACTAAGAAAGCATTTGAGCGGTAGAGCGATAGAGTTCGGGGGAGACGGAGACGTCGATTGAGTACATTCTTGTGGCAATACATTAAGGATTTACATTGACTACATTTTCGTTTCCGCATCTCTAGATTCTAAAGCAAATTATTTCAAAAATAAAAATTAAACCAAAATATTTTCATTTGAGATTGTGTTAGAAATAGCCAAACATTTGAAAGCAAATGATGAGAAAATGTGGTTTAAAGTGAAAATAGTGTGAGTTTTGCATTTCAAAGACTTATGAAAACATTAATTTAGTTAAAACTGATTATAACTACTGTTCACTAATATCACTAATATATCGTAATATGTTTGGACGCGTCACGCGATAAGTCGTTTTGATCCAAAATTCTTCATTTATTCAATGACTGATCACTGAAACATAAGAAGTGGAGAATAATATATAAATATTTCTCAATACTCAGTCTATGATAAATTTGCACTCATTTGCCAATAATTGATGAATATATGTCTTAAAAATTCATATAATTGCTACAAAAATTGATTTATTCACTCGATTGAAGTTTATCTATTTTGCCATAATTTTAATATAAATTACAACAAGAATCTAAATTAATTGATTAAATCTTCTTTTTGTAATATAGATCTATTCACACGTAAATCAGATTTGAATTTTGTTTTTCTTTAAATATTCAATAATAATATTTTTGGTTTTTGTTTGATTTGATAAATCGATAATTGATATGAAATTAAGATAAAATTAATTACATGTTTGTTGAAAGTATTAGAGAAAGAGAAAAATAAATTTTAATTAAAATATTCTTTCATTCAGTTTTATTGCAGATATTTTCATTTAATCTGATTTTTGCAAAAATCACTAATTTTTTGCGATTTCTCTAAAAAATAATGTTTTTTTAGATAATTAAAAATAATATCGTTTTTTGAAGAGAAATTCATTAAAGTTGTCACAAATCAAAATAAATTAATACAAGTTTTGAAGGAAAGTCTTGTGAAACAGATTGCGTGCCATTTAAGCTTCATTTGGTTAAATCAAAAAATAAAATACATATCTCTCTAACAATTCGCACATTTCTTCCGTATTCTCCAATCCGTTAGTTTTGATTTTAGTTAACATAAAAATATATTTTATATTTTAAGGAATCATTTTATTCTATATTTTGTTTCAAAACAATTATTTAATATATGTCTAAAAGTTTATGCCTTTAAGCAAAAAAATAGAAATACATATATTTTCTACTGAAAAAAGCCTCAAATTAACAAATCTTTTGACTCTTCAGAGAAGTATTTTTGAGTGAATACCCGCACACAGAGACTGAGGGACTGAGTAGTGAAATACAAGAGTTCTTAATATGAATTTGAAGCTGAAATCGAGTTTTGCAACAGTAGTAGAAGTCCAGTCGAGACTACATTTTCACATCTCTCTCTCTCTCTCTCTCTCTCTCTCTCTCTCTCTCTCTCTCTCTCTCTCTCTCCTGCTCTCTCTCCTCTCTTCAGAGCTATGTTTCGCTAATTTTGCGATTATTTTGAATTATGATTTGTGCGGTAACTGAATACTAGTCATTCACTCAGTCGGCTAATTCAGATCCGAAATAAATCTATTGACAGATATTTCTGATATTAAAACTCATTTCTGAAACACTGTTATTAATATTTTTTTGAAAACTTATAATTTAAATATTTCTGAATAGAAAAACAAATGCAAAATATTATTAAACATACGATATTCCAATGCAATACAAAACTTAAAAAAAAGTTTGAATGGAATTTTTCTCTCAAAGAGTTTTTGATTTATAAAAGGCTTAAACTTTTTGAATCTCAGTTGGAATAATTTATGTTTTTAAAATTTTATTCAAATAATGCCAAGTATTTCAAGCCTGGCCTCCCTGTGCCACATTTTACTAGATTTACTAACGTGCTAAAATTAATCATTAAAATTGAATAATTTGTTTAAAATTAAAGTGTATACGTATTCATAAAATATTTTTTATTTAAAAAAAATTAGATTAAGACTATTAGCAATTGTGCGTTTGGTCTTTGATTGTTAAAAAATATTTTAATCAATAAATGCTAATTATATTAGTTTGAAAACCATATATTAAATTAACATTAAGTGTGTTTTGTTTAAGTATAAAAAGTTACTAATTATATATAATTATTAAATAATGAAAATCTAAAAAACAAACCAATGGTAAAAAAGTAAACTAAAATAAATTTGAATTTTTAATGAAAAAATAATAAATAGCTTTGGGATAAGACTCCGAAATCGAAAAAAATAATCAAAATATAAAATTGATTTTAAGATTCACATCAAATGTTCATTAATCCGTTCATTAGTATGAGTTCGTGTGTGATCGCCATTAATAAGTTTCAGACATTTATTGAAGTTTTGGAGAAAAAGTTGCATTTCTTTTGATTTTATTTGTCTCTAAACTCTTCAAACACTTAACTAGACTTTAGTTTTATTTTTATCAAAATTAGTCAAATTCTAAACATTAATGTATTTTTGGTAAAAACCAATTGAAATATTAATTTAAAAACATTTTATTTTGTTTTAAAAATTTTGACAAAATAAAATAAATTACTAGCTAAATATGTTTATGTAGCCAACTGTGCCCAGTAATGTGCGCCCAAGTGGTTTGTTATTTTTTTTATTACAAAATAATAATTTTTAATATAATCTTATTTATTAAATATTAGATAATTTTAAAAAAGTTAAAATTAATGATTAAATGATTTGATAAAAATTATGTTAAATATATATTAAGTTAGCTTTTGATGATTTTTGAAAAGAATTTATAAATTTTTAAAGGCGTTTAAATTTTAAATAAAGATTAATTTATTGATAAAAATTAGTTTTATTTTTGTGTTTCAAAAATATACATTAAAAGAGGAAACGTTTTATTAGATTTAATTAAAATCTTTTTTATATTGCAATAATTTTTATGTTTAATAAACATTTAATTAGAAATTTGAACATTTATTGAATAAATATGTTTTTCAAATTTTTGGTTATTTTGCCAAAATAAAATTTGCAAACTTAATTTTATCTTAAGCTCTGGGCAAAGAGAATTTGCCAAATCAAAATGCAAAGATAAAATTTAAATATTTATAAGTATCCGGAAATTATTGCCAAGAGTGTTGACAAGCAAATCTTTTTAAAAGTTCAGTAGTATTTTTATTTTTTAACTTGAACCTTTAAATCAGATTCAAATATCGGAACATTAGAAACACTTATTTACATTTAAATATTGTTTTTAAAACAAAATTTTCATTTGTTTTCAAATGTTTATTCTGTAAATGATTAGAAGACATAAAACTATTAATTTGTTGAAAGCAGTTATTTTCGCAATATTTTTCACTCTTCTACTCCAAAAACATTAGGAATAAGGAACTCACACGAAATTATTGTAATTTACAGCAAGAGAATATTTTTAAAAAACATTGTATGTTATGGTATGTTATGGTATGTTTGGCTCTTAAGGTATATATTTAAATAACTCGTGAGACTACTCAACACAATATAAATGTTAGCTTACAGTTAGGTTTGGGCTCATTGTGTGAAAGTTATTATAGGTTTGAAACAGAAGGTTATCATTAAAACCCGACTCTTCTTCGACTGTATCGCATGGATCTGATCGGTGATTAAAAACTACTTCAGGTTCTTTACAGTAATGTTTATCAATCGCATTTTTGTCTTTGATTATTACGCCATCAATAAAAAAAACATTCCTAAATAAGTCAGATCAATCTTAAAGAGATTAGTTTAATTTTATCAAATACTCTATGCATTAAAAATCAATTAAATTCTTTTTTACTGTAACTCCATATACAGTAAATAAAAATTTATTTTTTACGTTTTTTAAATAAATTTAGAAATGAAAAAAACCTTTAAAAATGTTAGATTGAAATAAATAATAAAATACATAAAATTAAAAAATAAATAAAACATTAATGTTGATATTAAAAATTTATTCGGTTAATAGTTAGCAGGTTTGGTTAGTTTTTAAGCAAAAATTGTTTCTAAACTAATAAATTATATCCGACGGCCAAATGACACTAAATTGGAGTCCAAGACAGACGACTCAGACACCAATCATTGGTTACCAATTAGAGATTTTAATTGCCCATTAAGTTGAGATAAATTATTTGATTTTCACTTTTTTTTACTTTAATTTTATTTGATTTTGTTTCTGAAGAACGTTTGAATTTATTTATTTTAGTTTTTTTAATGTTTTGCAAAAATAAGAGATTTTTAGTTTAAAAATACTTTTAGCAATTTAATTTAATTTAAATTTTATTTACATTATTTTAAATATTGAAATTTATTATATTTGGAATACCTTTTAATAAAAACAACAATAATTTAAATTAAGTAAAAAACAAAAATATTAATTTAAACAAAAATCTAAAAACTAATTAAGAAATCAAATACAAAACTGGATATAAAATTAAATAAAAATTATTTGTCTAATCAATAAAAAAAATCATTAAAGAGAAAACCACACAAAGTCTACAATTATCTAATTGCACAGATATAAGAGTAATGAATTATAATAAATTATTATTGCTAAATTGGTCGGCTTCTATTTAAATATATTATTAAATAAAATTTTAATAAAAGGTAAGTTGTGGGACTAGATCTTAATTTAGATCAGAGTAACAAAAATTTCATTAAAATTTCAAAAATTCTGAAAATTGTTATAGTTCCTATTTGTTTTGCAAAAAGACACCCCTCCCTCCATAAATTTTCGGCGACCAAAGGCGGCTGATAAATTGTTCTAGCTTTTTTGGTAAAAATTGTGAAAAATTTCCTTAAATTGGTTATAAATCCAATTTAAATTCAATTAAATTAACTAAATTTAGTTTAAATCCAATTATATTTAAATAAATTGTTATAATTATATGAGTTTTTGAGCATTTTTTGAAAATTCCCAACCCTGATTCCCCTCTGAATCAGCTGACCTTCTGAAACTCAAAATTATACATACTTAATTTTATGGGTTTCTTTGACCAAAATTTTTTTAATTTATAACTTTATAACTTTCATTTTTAAAGTTTTTATAACTTTAATTTTTTCAAGATAATTTTAAAATGTTATCACATAATTAAACTATAAACAAAATTATCACACAATCAAATGTGTAATTATTTTTGGTTGTAATAAACAGTAGTAAATTCACTTGATTTTTATTTTGTTGCTTACCAAATTCCTTATAATACACTGTATATTAACAATAAAAATAAAATTTGAATAATTTATTATAAAAATTCTATTATTTAAATAAAAAAATCCAGGAGTTTTATCACAGGAAAGTATTTTATTTTATTATTTTTTTGCCATTAATTTCTGACAAATTGCAACAGATATTCATTTTTAGTTATTTTTGCGAAATTAGTTGAAAAATAATCAAAACCTAAAAGATCTTAATTCAAGATTTTCTGAATATAGTTAAGACAAAATTCTTGAGCTAATCATTACAAATGATTTACTACTTTAGCCAAACTTTTTATTCAAACTATTTGCAGCAAAAAAACAATAAAATGATAACAAAGTGAAAGCTGTCTCTCATTAATAGTTAGTGAAAAAATTTTATTCACAAAATAAGACTATATTTGAAACATTGCTTTTTTATTTTGAAAATTTATCCTGATTATTATCTCTTGATATAAACCGTTAAGAATTATAGCTGAAGAATATTTATTGACTGAACTTTATGTGTTCATTGACTGGATATTGGATAGAAATGTCTTTAAACAAAAATAAATTTTTTACTACTAAAACAATAGCAAAAATATTTGACAGTTTTATCACATTTCCATATCAGTTAAGGATATTTATTCACATTAAAGGGTAATTCTGATTCTGTTTTGCAGTTATTTTTTTTTAAGTTTAATTTTGTAGATTACTTTAATGAAAATTAACTTAATTTAAAATTTCCACTTGATATTTAAGTCTATAAAACATATCTCATTTTAAAATTTGTAAACTATATAAATTACATAATATTAATATATTGACAAAATATTAAATTTAAAAATATCTGTAAAAAATCTAATTAAAGGTCAATTATATTATTTAAAAAATTAAAACTTTTTAAAAACTCTATATTCGATACAATTCTAATCCGATTAAAACTTATGTAAAAATAAAGAAAGAAAAAATTAAACAATAAAAAATCAAAAAATCAAATTCCAAGACTTGAAAAGAGGAGCGACTTTAGAGATAGATATTTATATTGTGTGACCTCTCGATAATTCAAATTTGAGAACTTTTAATCTGCATTTAATTCTCATTAATAATAATTTCAGATATATTGTATTTTCTTGCTTGACTTTTTAGCGCAATTTTATTCTTCTACACAAATATTATCTTTGAATCCAATCAAACTTTTTTATTATCAAATTTTTATTGTTTTAGTTATCGAAAACTTTTAGAAATCTCAATTTGATTCGTTCTAATATTTTCTAAAAATATTATTTAATATAATTTTGCAAAAAAATATATAATTAAAAAAAGATAATCTTATAAAATCAATTAGCTTGTACAATCTAAGTGGCCAAGCTCTATAGTGACAGCAAAATATGGCAATGGATTGCAATCAAAATTTATGAAAGGGTGAAATCCCAGACCTTGAATACTGGCCCTAAAAGATAATAAATAATATTAAACTAAGAAACGAAGGAAATAATAGTTATGCATATAATCAAAAATTTCAAAATTACAATAAAAGTGTTCTAATCCTAAATAATAGTTATTTTGGATTTAATCTTTGATTAGGTTTTAGATTATAATTCGGTTATAAATGAGAAAAAAGTCCAAATTTATGTTTGGATTATCTGATTATTTGCTATAAATAATTATTTTTATTGTTTAGTTTGGTTTTGACTAAATATTGAGTATATGTTTAATAAATAACTAATTGAATTGAAATGAATAAATTATAAAAATTTTAAATTAATTGTTTATTATTTAAGCAATTAATTAATGTGAAAAAGAGTTGATTAATTGAAAAAGTTATGAAATGTGAAAATCATTCGTTAAAAAACAATTTATAAATATCTCAAACGAATGAATAATGAATTTCAAAATTTTCAATCGTTTTTCATATTTCGATAAAACCTTTTTTCATCAATTATTTTCACAAGATTTTAGATTATGTGTTAAACACATGTTATTACATAAAGAGTAAAAAATATTTAAATTATGGAATGACTTATCGGAACAAAAAATAATTTTTATTCGAAGTGTTTGCAGACATTAACGAGAGTCTCGTATTCATTCAATTTATTATTTTTCAAAATAGCGAAAAACGGCTTAAAATTATATTTAGATTTTTTGATTGCATTTAAAAAATATCTTTTGGCCTTAATCTCGACCAACAATACAGTCTATGTTCTGACAAACCGGTCGAACCTATTGTCTTATTTGTAAATTTAAATTAATTTTCGAAAACTCTAAACAATTCCAAAATTAAATGTATTTTTAGATTAAGTTTTAAAACAAATTTCATGTCTGACTGAAACGCAAAAATAAAAATTAATTATTATTTAAATGTTAGGCATAAGCGAGAAATCGAGTGAATCGAACGACACTAAAGGCTTAAAGTCTTTTTGTGACTAATTGGGCAAACAATTGATGGTATGGCCGACAGCACCCGTAGGTCATATTACCGGTAGTTATTGAATCGATTTGTTTGAACTGAACTCTATTCGGCCAAACCCTTTGTAGGTCTGGCTCGGAATTTGACTTTTGCTCATTACTAATGTTACTAGTTAGTCATTAGTTAAATTTGATTATAAGTTAGTGTCAAGTTAAATTTACAACCCACAGTTGAACTTAAGGCCAAAAAAGCCTATACAGGCAATTTATATTCTCTACCAAGTGATTGGCAGTTTATCTAATTTCACACTAATGTTAATTTATTTAACTTGATTTTTATTTCTCAATTTTATTTTGTTTATATAAAAATTACATTGGTGAGAAAAGTAATATATAAAGCAGATTGTCATATGTTTTAATCATTTAATAAATTAGGGATTGAGAAGATCGGCCGATCCATGGAGATCAGGGAAAGGATTCTTCCAAAAACGCTTAAAACCCATATATTTATAATAAAATTGTATTTAATTTAAATAAATTTAAACTGTATTTAGCATTAATTTAGAGAAAACTTTCTTAATTTAGTTTTAAAAAAAAAAATTGCCGGTCGTCGAAGGTGATCGGCAAACTTAGGGGGTACTTTTCTATGGGTATATATTATACCGTAAATGCTAGAGGGGATAAGTGCCAATTTTCAAAATTAGGGGAATTTTTGCCTGATCCCCCTTATATAAAGTTATTTTAATTTTTGAAAATGAATAAAATTTATAATATTAATATTACCTCCAAAAGCCCGGATACATATAAGTTGAATTACAGTAGTTTTTAAATGTTTATAGTTTAGAGGGGGGGTTGATAATCTTAATAGGTTTAGTGAGGGATTGTGAAAGGGGGATTAGGCAAAAAATTTTCTTTAATTTTTAAAATTTGCATTTATCCCCCCCCCCCCACCATTTTGTCTACGAAAAGATATTCCATTAATGTTTTGGGGTTTTTGACCAGAATGGAAAATTTTCCTTAAATTGTTAATAAATCCGATTTAAATTCAGTTAAATTAGGCAACATTTTATTATAAATAAATAGAGTTTTTTTAATCCCTAACCTAATACCCCCTAGACCGGCCGACTTTTTCAATCCCTATTTTAGATTCAACTCATTAATAAAAGTTAAATAAATATCTTGATTTTTTAATTTTATAAAATCCAAACACTTTGCTGGAATATTAAATTTCCTGGTTATCTTTCTTTTACCCTAAATTCAACTGCACAGCTGCAACAGTTCAGTTGAATAAACTACCCTGGTTGTTTTGACTGTTCTTAGTTTTTTGTCTGTAAAGTTTATATTGAGATAAATAAGATTTTAGTTTTCATAAATGATTGG